>VXAZ01005774.1:359584-472437 GCA_013399875.1 Gymnorhina tibicen
TCTGACCTGGGAGAGGACTGATGTCTGCAGGTTTCATTTCTTCTGGGGAACTTACACTGAAAGGGTTGATCTTACCTGGGCCTTTTGTCTCAGTGTAAAGTTTCATTTCGGCGGCCGCACCGGAGAGAGGGGAGGCCATCCCGGCCCGCACGGAGCCGCGGGGCTGCTCTAAGGCAGCAGGAACAGCTGAGGTGTTTATCTGAGCGCCCGGACCTTGCCAAGCCGCGCTGGGGCTGGGCCCGGCCCCCCCCAGGCCCTGCCGGGCCCAGCCCGGCCCCCCGGGCCCCGCGGGCACCCCGGGTACCTGTCCAAGGGCCGGAAGCAAGAGAGCGATTCCCGGCCTTGTTCGTATTTAAATGTGTTTTTTACAGAGGCGTGTCCAGCTCCCTAAGTGGCTTAACAGAGTTGTCAATATTCAAATTAGCCAATTGATTAGTTCTGGCAGGTCTGGAGGAAGTTAGAACAGCCCCTTGCAAAAACATCACTTCCGTGGCCGGTGAAATTTTTTTTTCTTAACTAAAACCCCAAGGCGTGCTAACCCGTGACAGCTGTGAATGAAAAGAAAACAGAAGGATTTTGCTAGTTTAGCCAAGCTTGTGCAGCACCACAATGAAGAGTGAGAATTTCAGATGTGAACCATCTAACCAATAATGGAAGTACTAATGATTGCTTTTTATACATTGGTTGCTGATGGGCATATTAACTGAAAAACTATTCCATATTCTGATAAGATTGGCAAATTGGAAAGAAAGGAATGTCTCATGATTAAAACAAATGGAGTTTTGCTTTAAAATCTGAGTCTTATACGTGCTTTATTCATAGAGTTGCTACGTCATGGTAACTATTATCTTCAGACGATTTGTGCAAGGTTTTGCCAATACTGTGGTCCTCGTTTCTCATATATTTGGGTTCAACTCTTTTAGCTCTTCTGTCAGCTGCAACTACTTTGGTTGAGACATGATGATTATTTAAAAAGGTCTTACAAAATTATACTAGGAAGAAAAAGGAAGGAAGAGTAAAGAACGTTATTTGTAGTTCATGTGCAGCCCATTTATGAAGTAGAGAGAAGAGACTGACTCCCAAATAAGGGCTTTATGGATTCTAATATTCATATGCAGTGAATTTGATTTCAAATCAAATTAAATTATTAATGATAGACTTAAAAATTGAAAACTGATGTCAAGAATCAACTGATATAAAGAATGCTTGTCCTCACAACCTCAGTGACAGCAGATGAAGAGGATGCTCGAGCCCTTCATGTGACCCCCTATTACCTGGTTCTCAGTACAGTATTGCAATGAACAGGCCATTTTTGAAGCATATTAAAGAGGTGTACATAAACCAATAATAGACCAAAATTAGAACACTGGAGACAGACTGTTCACAGGTTTAAAAGGATGTTTGAAAAGGAGATGTGTAATTAGAAAAAATTAAAGATGATTCAAAAGTGGATGTTTGTCTCATCTGAAAGCAGTTTCACAGGTAAAGGTTTAGAGCATCTAAATGCACCCATGCAGAGAAAACACCATATCATACCTAGCTAAATAGACCAAGGACATATGGCTAAGACAAAGAACCACAACCTGTTTCCAGAGCTGAAAGAAGCAATGGCTTTGTTGTTTTAGCAAACTTCAAAGTTGATGTTGAATTTTCCATCTCCTCATTTCTTAAATTGAGATTGGATGTGTGTCTTAAATTTGTGCTCTAATGAGGTATAAATTATTATGTACAGCCCAGGAGTAACAATAGGATTTCTAGTTCTAATATACAGAACCTAGATCTAAAGACTGACTACACAAGAAGACATTATGGCAGTCCTTCTTCTGTCTTCACTGTTGTGAAAAAAATATTTCCAAGTAGCAAATCTTATGTTAGCATTGAAGGTGTGAGATTCTGGAATTTGTCACTCTTTATGAGGAGAGTTTCTAAAGACAAGGGTTTTAACTCTTTTGCAGAGGGCAACTATCAAGAGAAATCTCATTTTCTTAGAAACTGGTGTACAGGCTTTCATAATAAATATTTAGAATGAGCATGCTGCCCCCTGGGTAGAAATATGGTAATAAAAAAAAGGGTAGTGTGTTTGCTTCAGCTGCTGTGTTTGAAATCAACCCAGTGTAGTCCCATTGGGCTGGATAAAGCTCTTAAAAATGTTAATTTTTCTGTGTACGGTAAATAGCAGTAAAGCCCTGCAAATCTACATAGACTTGAGAGCTGAATTAATAAGTTTTATTTATATTTGGGATTTAGCCACATTTTAAATGGTTCTATACTGGGAGCATCCCAAGTCATTGTCAAATTTTAGACACTAATGATTGGTTTACAACAAAAGAGAGTCTGTCTTAAAAAAAAATATATATATATAATGCTTCTCAGAAAACTGAAAAGAAAGATTACATGTTTGATATGAAAATGTTAAAAAGAGTTTGCAGATCCTCTTTGCTCCAAATGGGGATATTCATTCAGAAACTTACTTCTCAGGACTGATAACAGTTTCCTGTTTGTTAAAAGTATATAGAACAAGAGTATTTTTTTGTTATTATAATCTGATAAATTCAGGCAAGAGATACAAAATTTATATTTAGGAACAAGATGTGCCCATTTTAATAATAAAAGATTACCTGTGTAAATGAAACCATGAAAATTCTCCACCTGAGTAAGTGCATATTTTTTTCAGAAAAGTACTACATAACCCCTGATTTAGTGTTTTCCAGTCCTTCAGAGTCTTTTGTAATCTGTTAATTATACTTATAGTTAAAAGAAAGCATCTTATTTCCAAGCTTGCACACGTGGCTAGCTTCAGGTTCCAGCCACAAAGTTCTGTCTGTCTACAAGACTGAAAAACTGTTACCAGACTCCAGTTCCCAGTAAGTGCTTGCAAACTGTAATCTCACAACTTCCTCTTTGCTAATATAAAGGAATATTTTCCTTTTTTTAGTTTTTTTAGAAAATTATATCAATTTTTTTAATTATTCATGATTTCTTTTCAAACCTCTGCAAATATTCTTGGCTGCAAACTGAAATTGTGAAATGAAAAAGAGTATTACAGGAGCAGACGTTTGTTTGTTATTTCCCTGCCACCCTCACTGTTAAGCAGGTTATCTATTGGTCCCTGTGTCAGTGTTTGGCTTTGTTTGAGTTTTTTGTGGTGTCCTGGGGCAAGAATTTTGCTTGAATGGAAACAAATTGAAGTAAAATAGAAAAGAGGCATAGACATGAGTTTGTGTTTTCTGTGAGTTTTATCAAGTTACAACTGGCTAATCTTATCTCCTGCCAACCCAGAGAGCCACAACAATTCTTGTGATCAGACTTTGTCAGGAATTCTAGCAAAAACAGTAGAGGAGCTGTGCCCAAAGAATCATACGAAAACTTGTTCCCTTCAAGACAGATAGCAGGTGGCTCCAGTCAAGTGAAGTGAAGGAACTCCCTCCCTGCCTTGCGATGCATTTTTGTAGACTACCCTTTTTGATAGGTTCCTTCATGAGAATCAAGAACAAATGTCTCTTTTTCAATTTCTGGGATGGATTTTTACATTTTTGTTCTTGGACTCTCATTCCATGCACCTTAGCATTTACCAGTATAAAGCAAGTCCAGCTGCCCTTTAGGATATTTAAAGGTAGGATGAAAAAATGAGGGTAAATATATTGAGAGCAGATCCTTGAATATGCTCAGAAAACCAAAGATCCTTCTCGAGAACATGAATTTGTATCAAATAGAGAGGTAGAAACATCCACAAGAGCATGGAGTTGCCTGTTCTTAGTGTTGAACAAAGAAAGTCTGTCCTCAATGAGGTTTTCATGAGACACTAGAGATCTAGTGGGAATTTGTCTAATTTTGTGGCTTAGAGGCTGTCAGAGGGTTAGAGGGCAGTTTTGGAGAATGCAGCCAAAGAACAGCACCATGCCACTCACTGCATGTAGTCTCAAATTTGTTTACAGAAAAAACGTAGCAGGTTGGGTACATATTGGGAGGAGCTGTCAACTTCCTCAAGGGTAGAGGCCCTGCAGAGAGACCTGGCTTGGCTTCCCTCTGTCCCACCTCACACTTGGTTTTCTACACCTTCTAAGGTGTAGGTGCATATTCCCCCTGAGTGTCTTTTGGTTTAACATTTTACAGTTTTCTGCACTAAATCACTGGCATAAGCTGCCGATGACCTCAGCTCCTGACCAATTTCTGAACAACCAAACCCGACTGACCTTCTACATGTGGCTTGAATAGAGACAGCAGCGTTAACTTCTGTCAGCGCTTGCTTTGGAAACACTCAGCTGTGGAAGAGCAGCAGTAACACACTCATTCCCTGCTTATGAGAAGTGCTTGACAGTCTTGTGTGTGGCAGGGAGTTTTTTCCTCATTAAGGGCAGGTGCTCACGGAGATAGTCATGTTCAAAGCATTTGGGTTTCATGCTGACATTCAGATCAATACAGACAGGTGTGGCTCTCTTGTGTTCTTATGGGTCCCGGTTTCAGAATGCTTAACCTGACAAAAACTGCTCATGTAAAATATACAATACTGCATTTTATACCCACAGCAGGGAAATTATTTTAAAATTTGTACTCGCTGATTTTGGTGCTTAACATGATGAAAGCTGGGTTGGTTTGTATTTCATAGATATGGTCAATGTGGATTTACCTAGCCTATGTTATAGAGAAGAATAAACTTTGAAAATACAGCATAACTACTATTCTTCTTTAGCAGTACAGTAACAATCTCTGTATTTTCTTTTATTTAAAAAAATTGAAATTCCAATTTGATGTAGTTTCATGTAAAGAATGAAGCCAGTAGTTTTACCAGTTGGAGGGCAATGCTTTTGTGAAGTTTGTAGGAGGTAGTAAGCCGGATTTATTGGATGAGCTGTACAAGATCCAAAACCTTCAAAAGGTGTGGAGAAAGTAAATCTTGAAAAATAGGGCATGAAACGTTAATGAGCAAATAATAATTTCTATTCTCAGCATGTTAGTAGAAATAGAGTACATCTGTCCCACCCAGCAGCTGCATCATTTTGAAGCTCTTGAGAGGGCTTGTGGAGACGAGGAGAATATAAATCACAAATTGAACAGTGAAAAAGTAGGCAAAGAAACAGAAATACAGTCAGTAAGTATCTGAAATACATGAGTAAAGACAGAATATGGGAGATTTTTATTCCAATATTTAAGAAATTATAGAAACTGAAAATCTGAACAGCTTTAAAAATTACTTTTTTTAATTTTTAATGTAATACTATGATAAAAGATTAATACAGAGATCATACTTTGTTTTCAGAGCCAAGACAGAAATGCTAGTATTTTATATTTGAGTTATTTCTGGGAGAAATAGCTCTAAGATAGGGAGATATAGGGAGAAATTAAACTTTTCTTTGCTCAAAGAAGTGGAAGATAATTTTTGTAAATCAATGTACCATCTGTATTTATTTATTTTTAATACTCCTAAATATGATTTTCCTAATTAACTAGTCACGTTTAAAAGAATTGCACCCATGAAGCTATGATTCTGGAAAAGTTCCCATTTCAGCTTTAATTTAGAATTAAATGTTCTCATTCACTGATACAAACTTATTTTCTTAAAAGTATTCCCTTAGCAGTACTCTTTCAAATGACTTTTTACAAACAACAAAGATCCCCATTCGGTTTCTAATCTTTGTATCTAACAATTAGCCTTAGCTCCACTACAGTAAAACAGTGCTTGCTGTGCTTGTTTTATTTTAACTGTTGACAACTTTGAAGACCTCACCAACTCACTTGTTCAGTTGGAGTTTTTAAATTACATTTATTATGATATGCTTCTGTGAGTACATTCTTTTTATCAGCTAAAATATGGAGCTTCAGTAATTTTATATTCAAATCTTACATGTTTTATAAAAGAAGTATATAAAATGTATTCTATCATTTAAAAGACTTCAATTGCAGACCCATTTCATTTCAATTGTTTTTATGAAGTTGTTTTCTTATTTACTTTGTAACTTGAAGCAAGTAACAAATGAACCCTGTTTTCTGACTAGTAAGATTCAACTATGAGTCAAAGGACTTAAATATGAAAGCATAATAAAGAGTTCAGTTCCTACAAATCTCAAAGAGATCAGTATTCTTTTATTGTCACTGTTTTCAGTTTTTGCAGGTTGATACAATTTACAGGAAAGATATCCAACTGGCACAATCATATCTTTTTTTTTCTTGTTTTTTTTTTTTAATTTTAAGAAGGCAAATCTGTAGCATTTAGTGGATCTGCCTATTTAGGTTCCTAAACCTAAAGTGTGAGTTTGATAAAAATTAATCAACCACTGAAACATGAATCTAATAACGGAGCTTTATGTCTTCAGTAATTCTGATTTTTTTTCTATTTTTTATTTCTGGTTTTGTTTGTCTTTTAATTATGCACAATAAACAAGTTAGCATTGCTAATTCCAAATTTTATTGTTCTGTAACTGTGAATCAGTGATTTGAACCTCGGCTTAAGCAAGCCAAAGAGGAAGTCAGCAGCAGTAGTTAGTGCAGCTCATGTTGACAAGGTGAAGTTCCCTGCAGATTGTAGTCTGTGTGCTTTCCACTGTCTAAATTATGGAGAAAAAAGATCCTTTGACATTTAGATTTTAAGTGCAGGCATGCCTTGATTTTATATCTTCCTAATGATACTTTATATTTATGTAAAAAAGGCAAAACTTTGCACTACATCATAGAGAAAAATGTAGAGACACTAAAGATGCTAATGCAAGACTCCTCCTTTTTACATATTGCCAGCAAAGGGATATCAAATACAGGGAGATTATTAGTAAACTCTGTATGTTTCTAATTTCTTGGAATCACCAGCAGTTTTTGATGATAAAATTTAACTTACAAGAAAGCAGTGACATTAAACATTTACCACACTTTAGTCATCTTTCATTAGGAAAAAATATTATAAATATTACATTGGTTTAAGTTATCAACAAACAAAGTGCACGCTCCCTAATTTTGAAATACAAGATATATTTAAACATATAAAACATAGAACTATTTCTAGAAGAAATTTTAACCTACTTGCATCTTCTTTGTGAATTCTTGAAATGAAAGCAGCTGGATCTGAAATTTTTTTTGGGCTTTATAGTAAATACTAGTATGAGGAGATTACATATAAGTTCTTATATATTAAATATTAGAAAAGAAAAAGTCTAGTCCTACAATTTTTACTAAATTAGAGTATTTTTTATTGTTTGAATATACAGTGTTCAGCAGAACACATCTTTATGCCTTTGAAAATGTCAGAAAGTGTCATATATGAGCAGTAAAGATGCTTGTCTGAAACTTAAGTATATCAAATTCCTCATCATTTTATCTGTCTTTATAAATACCTCACTTTTTGGAGCTGTAGAATGACTTGATTCAATGGTTTTATCAAGCAGTAGTATTTACTCTCTGCTACTTTCCAAACTGCTACTTCTATTTTAGTGCGATCTGTCAAGAGACCAGGTAGCTACAACAGACCAGGTAGCTAAAGGAATTGGAATCGCATGTGTTTCTGCTCAGGGTTATGTTCAGATGTAATTACTGACGGCTTTTTACTGAACTGCTGGGGAAAACAACCCACCCAAAATTAATCTAAATCACAGTTTTAATTCCTTTTAAGCAGTGATAAATATTAGTAATTGGAGAATAATCTAGCCAAACAAAAGCTTAATCTGGCCAAACAGGGGCTTTACAGTGTCATAGAAACCCAGAGCCATATTTCATCCTCTTCTTTTCAGGGATAACAGAGTAGTGATTTCTGAGCTGTATTGATAGTCAGCTGCATACACCTAATTTGATGACTGCACATAAGCAGTTTAGTGTTGCTACAGCTGACAATGGGTAGGGCCCAGAGTACTCTCAAACATCCTACAGATGATTTCACAGAATCACAGAATTAACTAGTTTGGAAAAGACATTTGAGATCATCAAGTCCAACCTACGACCTAACCTAACACCACCTTGCCAACTAGACCATGGCACTGAGTGCCATATCCAGTCTTTTCTTAAACATCTCCAGGGACGGTGACTCCACCACCTCCCTGGGCAGCTCATTCTACTGCCCAATCACTCCTTCTGTGATGAATTTTTTTCCTAATGTCCAGCCTAAACCTTCCCTGGGGCACCTTAAAACTGCATCCTCTTGTCCTGTCACTGGTTGCCTGGCAGAAGAGACTGACACCCACCTGGCTACAGCCTCCTTTCAGGGAGTTGCAGCTCTTGCAGTTACATCCTGCAACATGAAATGTGATCTGTGTGTGGCTTTTCAACCTTTTATCCTCTGATGTCTGTAGTATTCTCAAGTGAGCAAAAAAGAGCTGAACCCATGTAAGCTCTACATTTTATATAAAAGGTACAAAAATAGAAATATTTTCAAAATATACAATAGAGGGAATATATCTGCATATCTGAAAGACCTATGTCTATTAAACTTAGAAATGATATATTGCTTGGAATAAACAAAGAACACAAGAAGAAAAAGAGTATATGGGAGGGAATGGAGCACACGACTCTGGAGTTCTGCATAGGAATATACTGTGATGTTTTTCTAGAGTTCTGTATCAGTGACAATATGTTTGAACCAAGCTGAGAATTAAATCATTTCCTTACCGCTTTGCATGGGACAGGTTTCTTGGCTGCTATCGCTATCTGTTGTTGTTGCTTTGGTTTTTGGTTCTGTTTGGGTTTTACAGTTATGATTGAATCACTTTATCTAGATGTTCATCTGATGTTCCTGATGCTATTCTAATTTATGAAATACTAACATTAGTGACTTTTGGTGAGAATTCTCATTAGGAGTTAATACCTTTTATTAGGGTAACTGCTAGTATTAGATAAAATATACAAACTTGTGGGTAATAATTCAGATTGAACACTAAACATCATAGATTCACCTTCCAAGTAACCTGCCTGCCCACAGGAATCAGCAAGTTAATTCCTTGTTTTGATTTGCTTGTCTGTGAGGCTTTTGCTTTCCCCATTAAAGTGTCTTTATCTCAGCCCAGGAGTTCTCCATGTTTTACCCTTCCCCTTCTCTCCCTGACTGCACTGGTGGGAGTGAGCAAGTGGCTGTGTGGGGCTTGGCTGCTGGCTGGGGTTAGACCACGATGCTCCTGAATCTGTGATGCTAGTGTTCAATCTGAATTATTAATTTTATGTTCCAGACTTGGCTTTAGAAAGTGTCTTGTGGGTCTTCCATGAGAAACTTGACTGTAGAATATTTTTGTTGATTAAAAAGGAAAATAAAAATATTCTGCCCTTGCTGACTGCTCATCAGTTATCTGCATGTTGATTCCTTCCAACCTGGTATTCTATGATGCTGTATTTCATACGGCTGAACAGCATATAATGAAATGGCTATAACTGCACATTCTATAAGGGCAGAAAATCCTAATTAAAAGCTTACTTTATTACTAGCCAGTTAAAACCAAAGGAAAAGTAAAACCTACCCACTACAGCTCCTAGTGCATTGTGATGGGTGGTATCGTGGAGGTATTCCCAAGAAGGAATTCTTGCATACTTCTAGTCAGGGAAAGAAATACAAAAAATTGTCACATAAAGCAAGATGGATGGAAGGGAGTGTTTTTGCCTGGAAGTTTCATGCTGTCTGCTGTAGGACTAGGGCATTTCCATTAGTAATGGATGTACACTCAAGCCACTTTGAGATTTGTTCTTGGGGCAGAAAAAGTCACAGTGCAAATCAGTCTTGTCCACTGACTTCCCCTTGACTGTTAAATAAGGATTGTCCAAAATGGAAGTTGTGTGAGTGTTTAGGACTTTCACATGTAGTTTTCAAATAATGCTTTTAAAAAAAAAAATCAAAACCAGAACCTTGCAAAGTTGACAAAGAATCAAGTGTTTAGTGATGGCATATTTGGTACTTCAGTTCACTGACTTGTTTATCTTTGTTATAGTGCATAATTTGCAATAATTATAGCAAGTGTTTATCAGAAAAATAACCAAAATAAGCAAGTAGAAGTTAGTCATATGTTAGGTTGTGCTTGTTATTAAGTATATATAGAATGGTTTCTTATAAATCATCTCACAAAATTGATGGAAGAAGCAAATTCTGTTAGGCTTTTCTTGTGCTTTCATGTACAATTTACTTTGTAAGATTCTTTCTTTCTGTTTTATTTGGAAAAAAAATTCAGAAGAAATATTCAACCAGGTACCTCATACTGTGCTGTCAACGAAAATAATTTCTGTAAATCACGAATTTTTTGGTTCATCTTGTCAGCACTTCAAGTCCTTCAATGTGAGTGGATGTTCTTAAATCCCACTGGTTTCTTTTCCAAATAACAGGAAAAAATCAAAATCAAATAGAAATTCAGGTATGAAATAAAAATGCAAAGCTGCTCCTCGAAGTAAACTTTCTACTTTTATCCTGTGATGAAAGAAAACATAGGTTTCTGCATATTTTGTTTTGATTTTGTGAAATAATGATATGAAGTGAAGTCTTTTTGGTACGATTTTGTCTTTTAACTAACAGTTGCTATAAATGCAGACACCGGAATATTTGTCTTTGAAGCCTCACTATTAAAACCACAAAGATATTTCTAGTACAAAGAGCTGTACCTATGCACCCACCTGACTGTCTGTCTATGTTGTTTTAATGTGTAGTATTCATAAATAAAATGATGAATAATTTATCTCCATCTGTGCAGACAGATTTTACCACCATATTACTCTGTAACTGTCAACTCTGTAAGATAATGTTCATGCTGTAGAAGCTACTCCAGTGAAATTTAACACAACTTCTAGGTCTTTAAAGATAACATGCCTAGTGAGACAATATTTTAAACATTACTCAGTAATGCTTAATTGCATTATCTGTCCACAAAGATATTTGAAAACAGTATTACAGAATGTGGCTTCACTAGATGCACTTTCACTTACATGTGAATTTAGCTGATGAAAGAGCATGCAAGTCGATTTCCTCACAAATTACAGATTTTGCATCCTCTGGTACTACTAATTGAATTTTTGATAGGTTTAGAGAATTTTGCTTATTTTCTTAATATTGAAGTTGAAATAGGTACCATGGGAGAAACAAATTGTTTTAACCTTAATTGCTGCAAACAGGTGCATTTGTTTGTTTATATTAAATTGGGCAGTATTAAAACACAAGAAAACTCAGCTAGCAAGCCTCAGAACTTTCTCATTTTCTTTCAGAAGAATAAAAAGCTTATTGAACAATTCTCCATATTCAGTGCAAGTGCACTGTGAATGATAATACAAATGGCTTAATTTCATCAAAGAACTTTTATATACACCTAAATAAGATTCTGTGTCATCCTATTTGATCTACATGGAGATTTATATACTCTGGATTATACTAAATGTGTGAATAGTGATCACTCAATAGTGAACAGTACTGTGAGGTAAAAATGTGTAACTGCACACTAACTGATTCTGTTTTCCCTGTCCCTGAAAAACAAAAGCAGATGCTTTTGATGTTTAGAGGAGACATGACGCCCTTTTACCTTTTTTTAAAATTTTTTGTAGAATCTTGTAGCAAGCAGGAGACAATCTACTAATCCACTAATCTATTCAGAAACTACACAAGTAAACTCAAGGAGTGTGGTTTTGCTGAGTGCAAATGTGTACTTAAAACACTTATATGGCTCTTTGGGAGATACTTTATGGGCACTATTTCTTCTAAACATGCATTTTGGTTTTAACACAAGGAACATGTCAGCATGAGGAGTTAATAGCTTATAGCTTTTGAGTAAACTTGTTTTCTGCAGTCTTTTCTATAATTCATATATATGACATTGGAAATCCATGTTTTTGGACACTTACACTAATATCATACTCTTTTTGTTCCCTAACTGCAGGATATCTTTTTTTTTTTCTCCTGTGCCTCAAAGTACTGCAAAAGTGGAAACAGTATAATGCACAAGGCATTGTGAAGGAAATTCAGGAATAAGAACAATTTTACAAAAAATCAGAAGGGAAGAAAAAGAAAAATTGAGTCCTCTTGGTTTCACTGATGAAACAAACTCAAAAATTTCTTCCTCCTTTCTCTCTACTTCTACATCATTAGAATTTTTTTTGTCTTTACTCTGCTTTCAGGGGAAAGTCATAGGCTATGAATGAGATTTTCTTCACTGATGGCTTCACATGGGCTTTAGATCACCCATCCATATGTGTATTTTGGTTACACATGATAGATCAATTGATTTTTGCTGCTGTTTTTGACCTTGCGGTATTCTAACAATAAGCTCCCAGAAAAAAACCTGTTACTGGGGAGCTTTTAGATCTGTACAATAACTGAACAGGGACTTTAGGAATGACACATCAGATGAGGGCATTCATTTTTAATCGGTTCTTCTCATGTTCGAAATTTTACTTGGTGTTTTCCCCAGACTGTAAGATGTCTTGTAAGCATCTCCAATGGAGTCTCACCATGATTATTAGGGATCTGGAGCACATGATAAATGAGGTGATGGTGGAAGAATTGGCTTTCTTCAAGCTTGAAGAGAAGGTTTGAGGAGTTGGGAAACTTACTTTTGCCTTCAGCCTAATGTGAAGATAGTAAATGGGACAAGACACACACAGACGCTTTGAGAAGAACATAGTGATACTATGAGAAAGGAAATTCCAAATAGGTATAAGGAAAAAATTTGATGGGAACAAGTTACCCAGAAAGGCTTGGGAATCTCCATCCTTTGCTGAATGAGGCCCAGGGCATCACCACACAATTGGATCTACTTTGAGTCTGGGATGGACTAAGTGCTTTCCTTCCAATGTAAATTGTCCTATCTTGTTAAATTTTCTTCCAATTATAATTATAAATAACATTTTAATTTTGTTTCCATGGATTTTGATTTCATATTCCATTTAACTGCAAATGCCACCAGTATTTGTATCTTCTGACCACGTTCTTTTACCAAGAGCCCATAATCATCCTATGAGTTTCTCTGAAGTTCGCAAAGTCTGTGCCTTTCCTATTCTTCACTTGCCATTGCTCCTAGGATAAGGGAGAAGTGAGCAGCGGTGCTTCTTATAGATATGTTTGTATAAGGCCCTATCTAAAACAGATAAAGTGCCAGAAAAATCTCATGGTCTTTATGTAGGAAAAAAAGAGAATTGTAGAGCATAAGTGTGTATGAAATGTAGTGCCACTGGGGACACTGTGACCTGCAGTGATACAATGAACTTGTTTGTTTTTACAATTACTTTTACTGCATTCTGTTATTACATGAAAATCACTGAGAAGTTTACTTTTTCTTCTCTCTCATCAATCATGTTTCTGCAAGACTTTATAAGAAGGTTTTGAAACGACAAGCACACAATTGAGCTCTTTCTTAAAATCAATATAATGTATCAAGATAGACCTTTTTAAAACACAAGGAAATGTCTTTTAATGCTATACAGAATAATCAGTAAATTGTTTGTGCTTGTAATTTACACGTGACTGAATATAAATTTAAGTACTATAAATTAATCCTTTTTATATTCCTGGTAGCCTCTGAATTTTAGACATCAGCTGCATAATTGACAGTGATAATTGTAGTGGAATTTATGCCAGACATAAGATTTTCTCTGGAGCCTTGGAGTCAATGTTTATAGTTTTTACACAACCTTTGAAATGCGTGAGGGTAATGTGATTTTATGTTTTTGTCTTAGCAAGTGCTAGAGGAGCACTGAGTTGTAGTACTACAGCCAGCAGATTATTCTGAGATGTTTTGAACAGCTGCTTTCAAAAAAACCTGGCAATGATAGTGTAGTCCTTCATCTTCTTGACTGTATAAGTTAGAAGTGCAAATGGAAATGTGTCCTTGGATTACAGCTGTCAAAAATGTGTGCTTTGCTTTTACTAAAGTGTCCAGAAATAGAACTTTTGGCAGCTGTGTTTCCAGATACAAGTTCAGTGTAACGTTTACTATAATGTTTGTTGCTCTTCTGTGATATTTCCCATCCTGTGTTCTGGTCCTTGAGTGTTTGGATTTATTTGTGCTACTTGTTTCTCTAAACTGCAACTACTTGAAAGGAAACATTCATGTGTTATCAGAGAAGACTGTTTGCTTGAACATCTCTCTATTGTGAGAAATTATTTGCACTATTTTTACTTAAAGAGCTCCCAGACACGGCAAAATAAAAAGTTGAGTAAAGCCCAGGCTGACAGGTTTTGCTAGGCCTAGATGTTGCAGTTTGTTGCTGTGTGAGTCTGTCTAAATGCAATGCCACCAGAGTTTGCAAGACTTGCAAAGGATGGCGTTCAGGAAACATTTTGTCAAGTTTTTGTGCATCCTAACTTAAACTGTAGTTAATGGGTTTTGGTACATCAAACCCACTGTCTTCTACCTCCTGGGGTTCATTGGCATCAAGTTTTGTACAAAGGCGATTTTTTTTTCTTTCTTTTTTCTTTTCTATTAAGTGCAAGTAGCTTCAACTGTACAATAAAAGTATCCAGTAAAATAAAATAAAATAAAATAAAAGCCTCGTGGCATTTTTTACATAATTGCAGTACTGCAAAAGATCACCTATGACACTGGGTTCAGTTTCTTGCAGGCTCACTAGATTACTTCAACCCTACCTGAAGTTATAACAGCTCAGAAATTGAAGGACTAATATCAAATGTGTATTTTTCATTTCAAGCAGTTTTCTGAAATCCTCTTTGTTTTCAGTGATTTTGTGTCTATTTCCATAAATAAGCTTCTGTTTGATTTAAGATGAAGATGTTCTCAAGATGATTCATCACTACAGATATGTAAGCTGTGTAATAGTGCACAACCACCCTCCAAACCTTATACTGTCATGTTTTCATAGATATGTTTTAATTTGAGTGCAGCAATATTCAGGCTGTCACAATTCTACCTGTTCTTAATATGTTTCCTGGTGTTTTGGTTTTTTGGGTTTTTTTTCTGTGGGTAAGTTATCATTTACACTGTTCTGGTGTCTGATTCCCAGGTAAACATTAGCACACACATATTCACAGAACTGCTGGAAAGGAGAAAAATAAAACCATCCTATTTTATAAAAATAAAGACAAATATATAGAAAAAAGGAATAAGTGACATTCACACAGAAGTCTGTGTCAAAACAAGCGCAAATTTTGTAAGTCCTAACAGACATCTTAGTTTATCCTTAAGGTCTTTCTGTAATGTAATTAATTATAGAAGCAATGCTACAAACTTCAGATCCAAGAAATCTTCCACTGCCTTGGCCAGGATTCCATGGGGCTCTGTAGAAACATGGATATCTCACAGGTGAGTATGAATGCATAGGGGTTGCCACAGGAATGGATTTTGTGTGGCTTATCAGCCTACCTCATATGATTTTTAATGTCAGAACAATATTAAGGTATAACTATAAGAGTAATTATTTTTTCTGCAACTCAAATATTCTTCAAAAAAGATTTTGAGTTTTAGAGACATAAATAGAGTGAAAGAGAAAGAACATCATTAAGGAGACATCCCTTTATGTTCAAAATTGTCTTTGTTTCAAGTTAGTAAACTTTGAGGAATTTATTAGGCTTATATGCTAGGATTCAGTTCTGGGGCGTTTTGCTTATCCTAGTGTATCATTTTCATTCTAGAGGATCTTGATTTGGAGTCAAGCCTTTCTTTGTGTACCCGTTTTGTCCTTGGGTGTTCCATTCAGATTTAAATTTCAATTGAGAAACTCAGTGTTTACTATTAATACTGAACACTATCTCCAAAAAATTAATGACTATCATAACCTTTCTTTAGAAATCCTAATGTTCTTCTGGCATGGATATACAGCATTTTCTTTGGTTATTTAATACAAAAAATAGAATTAATGACATGATTTTAATTCATATAAAGTATTTTTCTGTTGAATATGAAACATCTGGCAGGATTGCATGGCAGATTTGAAGCCTTAGTAAATAAATTCTTTAGAAATGTAAAATTCTCTTTCAAATCAATATGCACTGACAGTTTTAGATAGAACTTGAGAAGAGCTATGGCGATATAAGTGGTATAATGGTTTGTTACAAACTCTTAATAGAAACTAGATGGGAGAAAAAGCAATTTTATAGTGAGTAGTTGTTTGAAAGATCTTTAAGACTATTTTTGAGAGAATGATGAATCCTGAATCCAGGTCTATCCCTATGTGTAGTGTGCATGCCTATCCTTGACCTAAAATTTCAGACAGGAAGAGGCACTTGCATTCCATGACAAGAGCTTTCAGTAAGTAGTGGGTAACATTCCAATTCTTCTTTTGGGCAGAAAAAGTTTCTAACTTTTGACACAGTCATGGAAATACAGGAGAAACACACATATTTTGTGTTAAGTCGTACTTTATATTGCTGGGCAGACAAGGCAGGTTTGAGAATCAATGAAATTTTCTCTGTTACCTTTTTTCCAATTTGGGTGATCTTTAAATGGCATGGATGATTTCAGCACTGATTTTTTAAAATAAAAATGTATGATAATTCATATAAATTTTCAGACTATTTACAGTGCAGATAACTCTTCAGATTAAAGTCTACCATGACTTTCCATTTCACTGGAGCACATCTATTCATAGCACAGCAGGCTGAGGGTCTTTTGAAATTGCAGTCTGAGCCAACATTTGCAGATATGTTGCAAATGTTCAACGATATCAAGGAAAATTTTGTCTGATGTTTGTGGCTACTTCCCAGTGGACCACCTTTTCTGCTAAATTTATTCACCATCTAGTCCATCTATTACTCTTTATTACCAGTCTGTACAGGCACCAAAACACTCTACTCAGGAAAGGTACTATTTTCTTCCCTTTTCTAAAAATGTATTTGAAAATTGCCAGGGTACTTATGTGTCCTCTTGATCTGCGCCACGAAGGAGGCTGTTGAACTGTGGGGAAGTGAGCAGGAGCAGGAACCAATTACTGCTCTCTGAGGCAGCTCTGGCTTTCAAAGTGATCTAGCAGCCTGGTTCCCTAAGCACTTTCCAGCCCAGCTGAAGGAGGGCAGTCCATTAGATACAGTCCATTACATATAATTAAGCAATGTATTTGTTTTCTGAATTTTTGTTCCTTTTCTGTTACTTTATGCTTCTTCATACTGTGGTGTGGAAGTGATCATTGTTAAGAGACTAAACATGTACTCAATCATTCTTCTACTCATTATTATTTCTTCATTATGTTACTCACTCTAAAAATAAGATTTTCTGGCTTACATAAATAAAATTGGGCAAATCCCACTGCTTAAGAGCATATGAATAATTGCAATCTGATTTTTTAAATTTACTTAAAACTATTTTAATGCTTTCAGAGTTCTTGTATAGAATTTTGTTTAAAGGAAATGTTGTAAAGAAAATAGAAAAGCTGGAGATCTACCATGAAAATTAGGAAGGAGAATTTAGCATTTTAATTATCTCATAGTTAGAAAGTTAGATTGTAAATAAATGGCTTTAGAATGTTCTGTTTGTTGCTTTTAATAAGTTTTAGCAAAATATGCCACCCAAACTGCCAAAAAGAACTGCCACCCCACTTTTAATATTTATTAAAGAAGTAATTAATTCAATTTCTCATTAGGTTTAAAGAACTCTCTGTGTACTCATGATTTATAAAAAGTTCTCTCTCCAAGCTATTTTTATGTATGAGCACGATTCATTTTCTTAGGTAAGCATTTAGGTTTGGCTTATAGTATTTAGAATGAATTATTGGCCTTTCACTCAGCTCCCCAGTTTGATACACATTCTGGTTAGAAACATACAGACAGATTTTTCCATGAAATATATGTAAAAAAACATTAAGTCTTTTAAATTCATGAATTTATTCTGGATAGCCTGTTTTCAGCTTCCCTAATGTAGTTGAAACTTGAAATATTTTAATGAATTTTTTAATATTATCCAACAGTTAACTATCAGAGTTCTCTTTAGGTTGTTTTTCCATATTTGTTTGGAATATTTTTTGTTGGGGTTTGTTTATTTGTATTATTATTTTAAAAAATTCTTAAGTCAGATTGTAATCATACAATCAAAGTTCATGCACAACCTCTTGCTATTCTGGGCCTCTCCAACGTCTCCAACGTCTCTTGGAGGTCAGTGATTTTGTCTGACTCGTTCATGTGTGTGTGCTTAACATTGAAACTGTTGTCTGCAAAAGTTGTTCATTAGGTCAGACAGATTAGAAAAGTGAACACAGTAACAAAGAAGAATGCAAAGAAAAAATATACATGTAAAGAAAATTTCACTGTTAATTTATGGAAACGGAATTTTAGAATCCCTTAATGAAATAACTGACATAAAAAGTTGTAAAAATCAAAATATCTTGAGAGAAATAAAATCTCTCAGTGAACTATTCATTATAGAATGAAAAATTCACCCAAGGGAATGGAGGTAAGTTCTGACGTAGTCTCATTTTGAAATAAGTAGTTCATCAGTATCATTCTTGTCAAAGAAATAGCTTCTGAATACTTCATTTTTAGAAAAGCTTAACTTTTGTCTGTGTTATAACACTGGCTAAGTCCAGCTACTTGTTTGGAATTATTTTAGCTTCCTTTCTTTTTCCCTGCCAAAAGTCACAAGTTCATTTCTGTCTTTGTTCTGATAGGACACAAGGTCATTATAAACAACTAGAGCATGATATACATTGTTCATTTTAAGTTTGGGGGGTTTTCTGTTTTTTTTTAAATCTTGGTTGCAGGCAATTTGCTTGGCTACTTTTGTGTATTGTTAAAGTGTGCTCTACAAAATTGGTATTATTTTCCTTGTATTTGTTCATTATTAAGTATATGTATATTATAAGTATATGTATATTATAAGTATATTGTTCATATGTAAGCATTATGCTGGTCCCCTCAGTAAAGTCAGTATTTTTTCCATTTACTAAGATATTAAAAAACTTTCATTAAAAGAAAACTAAGTGAGTGAAAGGGGGAACTCCAGCCTGGCAGCACTTGACAGTAAGTGGCAGTGATTGAACAACAGTAGTTACTGGTGAGTTGACACGATTTTTACTAAAGACAAATGGAGACATCGTGATGATAAACTTTTTTATGCCCTAATTAAAAATACTAGCAGTAATGTTCTAATGAATGCAAAAGTGGTGCTATTTTGATTTTGTCATTATGTCCATATATTTTTTTTATTAGTAGAAGAAAATATAGAAATGCAGATATTTTTAGATGTATTCAACTTCAGTCTTTAAGGTCCATCTGAAAAAGTTACTAATGTTCCTTTCAGTAAGTCCAGAGTAAACTTTTTCTCCAGTAGGACTGGAGAATGCAAGACTATGAAAATCAGAAGTCATGAGTGAGCTAGAGATCATGCATTGACACAGGCTGAACTTTAAATATGCATGTGAGCAGGGAAGTCTAAACTAAAACTAAATGTTGGGTGATAATTACTGGTGTAGAAAACATTGGGAAATTAAAGAGGAAGGCAAATGCAAGCAGCACCTGTATGATTACCTGATCATTAATTTCATAAGATGCAAAATATTTACTTTTCCCTATGTTTAAAGCTTCCGTGCAGGGTGTATTAGAACATAACCACCTGTACAGAACCTACTAGGGCATAGGTTGTTACTGGAGAAGCACATTCTTGAATGATTTATGAAAATTAAGGTTGATGTTTAACATAAAACTCCGTAGATTTTAGGACTGGTTTCTTCTTTTGGAAGTTAGTGAAACCAAGCACTAAAATATGTTCGTATTAGCTTTAAATGGACCACTGTCTTAATTATTTTCATCTGTAGATTTCAACTAATTGAATTGGAAATCCTTACATTTAGTTGGAATCTTACGCAGGCTTCCATTTCTTTTCTGAATTTCATCAGCCTGATATTTAGGTACTTCTTTGGGTATCTGGAGAGAAATGTAAAAATTCTATGTACACTTGCTTCAAGAACAATACAAAAGGTTTGTTTCCCTTTTTTGTCCTCTTAACCACATAGTGGTTTTAATTTTTTTAGAGCTGTGGAGGCAGTAAGATGTCCACTGAAAAACCTCTTCATGGATAACATATGTTAAAACGGAATGCTTATTAATCAAAAGTACACAAGCATAAATTTAAAAAGAAAAATTCAGGATGCAGTGAGTGATTTTGTGAACAGGCTTCTAGCATGAGGTTTCTATCTGTTTTAGATTTGAAGGGGATGGGAATTTTTTAAATTGCACTATATCCTTAAAGATCATTAATATATGGCATATTAGTTGGTCTTGGTGTGTTTTCAACACTGGAACACCTAAAAATATTACTATTCTTGGAAATAACCTGGATACTGTTTAGTTAACATGATTGGTGCAACATATGAGCAGACTACTGTTACTGTGTTTTCACTTTTACACTTTTCCTGTGGCCCTCATCCATTAGCCTTCTTCTTGGTTTCCTGGCAATCCTGGTTCACTCTGTCCCAAATGAAATCTTGGTACATTGTTCCTTTCTGGTCCATTGCATCCCAAGAGTATTCGCAATCTTATGACACTCTCTTACTCATCTTGATATTCAAGTATAACATTATCTCAGTGTTAATGATAACGATGGACAATTGAGAAACTCAAATCATTTATTTCACCTGTAATTAATACTGTATTCTACTAGTCATACTTGGTTATAATGTTTGCTTCACCACTGATTTCAAAAACCATTCTAGAATTGTACGGATCAGATTGTACAGAATCCACTTGTCCTCCTCTGTGTGGATGACCTTTCTCATTCAGGCTGTTCTGTAGAGCTGCAGATGAATCAGTGAATAATTTCTAACATGCTGTTTTTTCACAACAATTTCAGACTTCTGGCTCCCTCAACATCTATGGGACTACTCAACATCTCATAACTTACTCATGAGATGTCTCATCCTGACACAAGATAGTCCTCAACACACACACACACACACACACACACACACACACACACACACATACACACAAATATTGTCTTGCACCTGTGGAAATTAATGTTAGGGAAAAGTACTGTTTTTATTTAATTTTTTCTTCCTTTTTTGGTTGTGTTTTTTTGGTTTGTTTTTTTTTTTTGTCCAGAACAGGATCACTCAATAACTTATACTTTCCTCTGTAATTTTTATACCTAGTTATAACTTTAGTAATTAGCACACTGCAATTTGACATAATGTCTGCCTGCTGGGTTTGTCCTGTTCTGTTATTCAGGGCTTAGGACACTGCTGCAGTTTGATAAAATCTTCAAAGCTAAATTAAACTAAGTAAACAAATATTTTCAAAAGGAAATAGATACTCGACCTATTAGGTGGTGTAAGTATTAAACACCATAACATTTAAGACACAGTGGTGTTGATTCTTATGTTCTCCAAGGAAAAAAAATAGAAATGTACTTTAGAAATTATCATGACCAATAAAACTGGTTTACATATTTGCACAGAATCAATGGAGTACCACAACAGCATCAAAGTATATGTTATTTCCTTTTTATTGCATCCTTTCTATTTTTAAGAACTTATAATAATGTCAGATATGAATTGTAACTTCATTGCTCAGTGTATCAGTTGCTTTCTTAATTTACAAAATGTCAGCCTAAGTTTTCAGTGGAAGTTGATATTGCATCTAGATTCAAACTAGACAGACTAATAATGAAGTTGAAATGAGCAGAACTGTAATTGTGTGAATGAGTTGATTTAATAAGGTTAACATCTGTCACTTCCTACAAGTTTAGCATTAAGACCCTACATATCAAGATGTCTTTCCCAAGCTCAAGATTAGTTGTTAGTGAGAAATATCAACAGAAAATGTCAATGTCTTTGGCATCTGTTTCAAGTGGAAAAAAGTTCCCAAATGGTGTTATTTGTCTTTACTGGTGACATAATGTATGTTACAGGAAGGAGTAATATTTCTAAGGTACTCCAGCAATCCATGTCCTAAGAATTGGAGAACTTCCAACATCACAAGTTCAGGCCAAGCTGGCTCACAGTGCCTTTAGCAGAGAGTGTGAATACCAGGACAGTACTGTTTCCTTAAGGCTTCTGTGTAGCCACAAGATTACGTGTTTTAAAACAATTATTTTATTTTTTCTTTCCTGTTCTCTTTACCTTTGTTCAAACTTGTTTTATGCAAATCCAGGAGAAATTATGATCCTCTGGTGGTTTGATCTCTCCTGGCTCTACTTAATTTCTCCCTTGAAATAATAAAGGTAGAAGACTGGAAAGGAGTCATGCAAGAGAGGATCTATAGCAAGCATTACATCTTCACTGTCTATTTGGGGTTTTTTTGGTCAGATGTTGGTAATTGTGGGAGTCCAGAGTGCAGGGAATATTTCTCTGCCTGTTTTAAGGAGTTTTACCCCCCTGGAACACACTGTTTTTGACCTTCGTCCATGGAGAAAGCTGCCAACTCTCTGGGAAGAATTTGAACGCACTGCGGTGTGAACTAGATGATAGAATGTTAGGTAGCAGAGGGTGAAAATATAAAGGTGTTGGGTTTATTAAAGTAGCAAATAGATAAAAAGCAAAAACTCCAAAATGGAGGATTGTTGTTGTTCTCAAACTTTCTTCTTCTTTTACTACTCCATTTAATGCGGCAAAAATGTTTAAAATGATTGGATAAAGAAATCCACAGTTCCTGTGGACGTATTGTAAACATTTATTGAATATTGGTAGAAAAGTGAAAATATCTTTCGTTTCAAACACCTACTGGGTAGTTTAGCTTTAAGAAGGCTATGTTATCTTGATTTCGGGGACATTCTGCGCACTTTTCTCAAGCATGCACGTCCCTCTGCTGTACTTTTAACTTTTCTGATAAGATTTAATAAACTATCTGAAAGCAGAGAAGGCTGGATGTCCTTAATTAAGTGGAAATCCAGGCAAGGACTTCAGAATTCTCCTCCAGCAGGGGAGGTATGATTTAAGGCACAGCTAAGCAACAGGTGGAATTCACAACAGAATTCCACAGGTAATGCTTTCTTTTGTGTCTTCACTCCCAAAATCCCAGTAACGGTACCTCAGATGACACTTTCAGTATAAAAGGTACAACAAAGCATCTTCAGACACTGCTTTTAATACTATTCACAATATAATGAAAGTTTTAGCAAAAAGACATTACATTTCCTGCAGCTTAACTACAGAAATCCTCTAACAATTGCATCATTCATTCCTTTTAAAGTCTAATCTAAGTTGACTTAGATTTCAACTTATAGAACTTAGGCAGTATACTTCTTATCCTGCCCAACCATGGATACTGTAGCTCAGACTCTTCATTCTGAGGGGGTTTTTTCCCTATTTTTGCCAAATCTGTCCTTGAGACTGTGAACAGAGAACTCTCCACATGGAGGCTTAGTTCTAATTGCTGCAATGTCTCATATCTTCTTCTTGGCTGGCTCTCTGAGATCTGCTTGTTTATATATTCAGTAATACGTGAGCGTGAGCTGGCTGAGCTGAAGGGATAATGACACGATAATCTAATGAGAATCTCTTTCCTGTTGCTAAGCAATATGATAGGAACTTCCCTTGCTAAATATAATCTATGCGAGTAATTAGGGAGAGATTCATGGCTGAGGCAGTTCAGTAGACTGTGTTTTCCTAGACATTCCTGTGACCCACAAATGCTAATTGTAAGTCCTGTAAGTGTGCTGACTAACTTTTTGTACCTTCATGCCTGACATTGATGGGAAGGATTACATAGAGAGGAAAAAAAACAAAAGACAATCCTGCCCACAGAAATCCTCAGCCCAAAGTGATGCATTTATAGTGTAGATTAATTTCCCAGATAAATTACTTCATTATTTATTTTTACAGCTGCATTTTAATGTAAAACAAGATATTTATACTCTAAAAACTTAAATAGGCTAACTCTGGAAACCTTCTTCCCTTCTGCAAATTCAGCGACATATAAAACTAGCAAAAAGAAATTTCCTCCACAAAAAGCTGTTTTATTTCAGTCTATAATCTGCTCATTGTAGAAACAGTTCAGAGAGCACATGAACAAAATGCTTCGAATGAAAATAAAAAAAGTAAAACCCAACAAGATTAAAAAAATATATAAAAAGAAAAAAGTTCATCGATTTAAGGACAAGTTTTCTGGACATAAAAGCAAATTGTATCTCATTACCACAGAATTTTATACAGAAATATCCTTTGCGATTCTTAGGACAAAAAACACTTTTCAGTATATACTACTGTAACATCTGGGTACTCACTGGGCATTATAAATATAGTGAGGAATAAACAGGAATAAATATTTTCTGTCAAACTCTTAGCTATGTATGCCTCATGGAATTATTAAAATTTACTTGAAGTTTTATCTTAGTGAAAAGCATACTTTAAAAGGCATATACCTTTGGATTCTTTCAGCAAGGTTTTGTACAGCTTGTGGATATTGAATAAATTACATTTATGCATACAAATCAATTACTGTTATTCTATATTCTATCCAATATATTAATTTGTCATGTTAGATGTATTTTTTTCAGTTGAACCTATCTAAGTTTGGCGTTCTCAGGATTATACTTTCCTGAATATAGGAATGGTGTCTTGACTGACTGGATTCACTTGCTTCTTCAAAATACATGAAGTATTCTTAACTGGTCTTTTCAAAGGCTTTTTATAGAGATATTGCATGGCCCACCTGATATACTTGAAGTAGATTGTCTTCCAGCAATTTTTGCATCATTTTCTATCCTTCACAGGAGAGCATGGATCTGTGAATATGTCTAAAAATATATAGCTCTGTTTAAATTTCTATGGTGTAGCAATGGGATTCATTTTCAAACTGAGATATTTTTAGTTGTTTTGTTATTTTTGTCCCCTTTTCAAGGTTTTTCTCCACATTTTTTTTCTCAGAAATGAGATAAAATCACTACAATCTTTGTATTTCACATACTGACAAAATATTTGTTAAAAGAAGCTGCATCTTGAAAGAAAAGTCTATTTCCAAACCAAAGCCACTGTACACTCTTCAGTCTGATGACTGATTTTATCACACAGAGCTGCTATGAAAATCTAACCGAAATTAACCTGTAGCACTGAAGTTACCATCTAACTCTTTAATGATATAATATGGCCTTAATAGTACTGTTGCTTGGTCAGCTTTGAGTTAATTGAAATTGGAATTGAGTAAGAACAGAAGATAAATTGTTATTGCAATATACCACAAGACATTGTCAACTCTATGTCTTCTTTTTTTTTTTTTCCCCATTTCTGGTGCACCCTGCATTTTATGGCCTGTAAAATGCATTTCAAACTTCCATTGCATGAAAAATGATTTATCAGAAATTCAGTCAGAGAAAGACCAGCACTGCAGTTAGAACATTACATGTTGCTATGATCAAATGAGAAATTACTAGAATTAGACTTCTTTGGTGCCTTAGACTACTATTACTTTTGTGTTAAATGCAAAGAAGCTACTTTGCGCTTAGGAAGTCCCTGACCCTCAAATTGCTGCCTGTATGACATCTGCTTTTTATAACTGACAGACAGAGTACTTGCCTAGGTGAGCTGCTCATCTTACTGGTGGTACTGAGTACTGGAACTGTTCAGGCATGAGCACTTCCTGCTGTGGTGCCAATATTATTGAATGTACTTGAACAAATTGCATTTAATATTAAGTGATAATATTTAATGCAAATCGACATTTCTAAATTTCAGAATGAAACTTAAAAAAAAGTTATATACTGCTTAATAATAATTTATAAGCAGTATATAATAATGATAATTTTGGTATCAGTCCCCACACAATACTGCTTTCAATGGATATTTCATTATAATTAAACTGGTGCCAAAATTAGGTGATTAAACATACTGAACAGTAATCCATGTTCAAATCATTGAAGGTGAGTTAGAGCAAAGGTAGATTATATTAGATAAATAACAAGAGGGGTTAATAAAGAGATGAAAGAAGATTAAAAATAAATGAGTAAGATTCCAGTGGGTAGTAAATAAATCATTGGGATTAACTGTGGAAATTTGAACAAACAGATTGGAAAAATGCACCGAAAGTAGAGTGCATATAGGAGGAATGGTATTGTATATAATTTTGGGTTGTATTATGATAATATAAAAAAAAAGTCTTCAGTGGGTGGAGCAATCATCATCTCATATTGACTGACTGCAGCTGACCATGTAAAGTGTCTCCTGTCTAAGTAGAGAGTTTAAATAAAGACTGCAAATGTTATGTTGGTGTTTGTTAATAGCTTTCAATGATTTTTAATTTTGCTGATAATGGTGGCCATTAAAAATCTTTTCTGCTGGTGTTCATATATTACATGAAGTACAGGAAAAGCTAAGGTAGCAACATTGGTACTAGAATAAGTTAAGCAAATTTATTTGAACTCTGATATTCCCTCTCACTTTCTGTCTTACAAGAGAAGGCAGAAGCATCTGCTTCTGTACTTCTTACTGCTTCCCTATACAGCCTAGGTCAATAGAATGTGTGAATAAATACATAAATAAATCAAACCCAAAGTCCTGAAGGCAGACTGTTAGCTGTCACTAAGGATATCCTCACCAATTGGACACGTTCCCTGAGTGTTGCACTGGCAGTACAAGGTGAGCCACTTCGGATCTTCAGCATATGGGACATGCTAGAATGCAAAAAGGTGCAAAAGGAGAAGGTATAGCTAAAGATATGCCATTGACGGAGATCAGTGGTATCGACTCCTGGGAATGCGTTTTACATCATGGATTTTGCCATCCTTAAGGCTGTTGTAAATTTCGAGGGGTCTCTTAGGTAAGTTTGGCATTTTGGCACCCAATTGGAAGGGCAGATGGTAAAGTGAATTCATCTACTGTAAGAAAATTTTACTATTAACAAGTGTTGAATCTAGGTATAATATCTATATTTATAGAGGAAAAAAAGAGTATTTGAAACCATATTGATTAAATAGAAAAATTTTGCTGACTTTTCCTATGGAACCATTTTTCTTAAGCTGTGATACTTTCTGTATGCACAAAAGCATACTAATTTTTTTATCATATACTACCAATCACTACATTTTCATAGGAGTATTAGTGTTCTGTGACTAGGAACAGCCTGACATTGATATCCATGGAAAAAATTATCAGATATAGATAGATAGATAGATAGATAGATAGATAGAAAGATTCTATACTATGCCAGTCTATGATATAAAAAAAATAATGTACTTGGGGATCTTTTTATGTTATCACCTGGCAAAAATGGCCAATGAAAAGAAGAATGAATCCATGCTGCATGAACAGCATCATCCCCTGTAATACTTCTACAAGGTAATATCAAATAATATTAATGACTCCTGGCCATGCACCTTTAGGGTGAAATCTTTTCCCTTCTTATTTCAGATGACAAAAAGGTCAAATACATGTTATTAACACATAATATAAGAGGTAAACTTAATTTTTTTAGTTCATTGGAACATATTTTTCCCTTGGAGCTGTGTGTACTCATAAGCTCCTCAACAATTAAAAACCTTAATACAATTTAGGTTTTCAAAAAATCTGCAGCTTACTCACCTTTAATATTAGCACATTTTCTACATCCTTTGTAATGTACTTTTTATTGAATGCTATTCTTTCCTGTAGGCTTCTGTCCTATGAATGGCAACTTTGCAAAAAAAAAAAAAAAAGTTATTTAAATTATTCTTGGGTTTAAACAGTTGAAACACTTCTTTGAAATACATTTTTATCTATAGAAAAAGAGGACCCAACTTTTCTATTTAATTTTTTTTTTCCTAGCATCCTCTCCTTTATTCGAAAAAAACCCCAAACTCCCCACCCTTGTCCTTAGGATACTACAGTTAGTACTAAAATTCTTAAAACAAATTATGTTGTATTGTTTCCCCATATATGTCTTATAATCTAAATTAGTAGATATTTTCTATGTATTTAATATACCTGGAACTTCACTCTGCTCCAGTGGCATGCTTGAACAAAAGTTACACTTGTGAAGATATTTTGATTAAATTAAATTTTTAAGATATTTTAAGATATCCTTTCATAACCTGTATTTAGTTAACTGCATACATAGAAGTGTGCTCTGGGGATAAGTAGTGTGCTAACAGAACATTACCTAATTTGTTTTTATATTCCTAATGGTTTAGGGAAAAAAGGCAAAATGCCCATGTATATAATGAAACTGAAACAGAGGATCTGACAAATAGCTTAATTAGCAATATTGAGCTGTTTCCCTACTAACCATAATAGCAGTATATTAAAATAATTTGTCTTTCTCCATCTCAAAAGCAGAACACCAATATATTTGGAATAATTCCTACAAAGCTTAGTTGCAGACTACTATAATAATACAAAAAGCTGCTATACTTGGATGACTCAGTATAGAAGAAGCCACAGCTTATTTAAATCATGGTACTAGTTTGTTAATTTTTTCATGGATAGAGTTTTGAAGCCATTCATAGTATTCCTGCTAGGGTAAAATCAGAATCATAGAGGGAGTAGAAGTTCTGGGACTTCTAGGGAATAAGAGGATGTTTCACAGATTTGGGAAATTATTACCTTAAAGGAACAAAATATAAAGGTTGACAAAAATCCAAATCTTATCTAATGCTGCAAAAGTTTACAGATATAACTTTATATAAAAGTGGTAAAATGTCAGGAGCTATGGGTAGTGATGAACAGATACCAGCAGAGAAAAGTTTCATGCTAGATATTTGGATTTTGCATCTCTACATACAGATATATTCAGCATACAGGAAACATTCAGTTTAGAAATAATAGGAGAGTGAATACTGAACAAGTTAAAAACATATTTAATTTTTCTTTCCTAATTGATATTCACTTTCACCATCGCCTTTTGGGAAGCTGTAAAAAACCAACTACACCAATACCCCTGTCATATATCTGATGGGAGCAAATGTGAGTCAGAATACATAAGAACGAGTGTTAACAGCTAGTGTTAGCATTATATGTTATCATTAACATAGATCTTCATCTCAGAAATCTGTTTCAAGATGTGCATTTGTATTTATGTAAAGTCCTTTCTTCCTTTTTTAAATTTTAGCAGAGTGGTTATTTGCTTACTAAACATGCTGTTTCTTTACCATACAGTGTGGTGATTTGATGTTTTGGTATTTGTGCAGTTTTTCCACCATTGCTGATCAGAGAAGTTGTATAGATGTGTGACCAAATATTTTATTTACATAAAATATAGTATAAAGCACCTATATGTGACAGAAATGCTTGGGACAACTATATTTTAGTTTCCTGTGGGTTTTACTGGTGGTTTTTGTTTGTTTGTTATGTTTTTTTTTTTTTCTGGAATCTTAATTATACCAGTTTCCAGTGCAGTTTTGCCTTGTTTGACACTGACATCCTCATACTGCTGCTAGTGGGCTGTGCAATAAATCCGTGAAAAACTCTGATTAATTGAGTGTTCTCATATTGGCTTTTGTTTGTAATTTTTTTGCTTGTATTTATAATTAGTACTTTATAATTGCAATCAATTAGGGTGGGATGTTTGTACACCTGTTTTATTTTCAGTCAGTAGAGACTGTTGTACAGAATAAAACAGTAATTCCAAAGAAAAGACACACAAAACAGAATTGAGAAGCATCGCTAGGATTCAACAATTTCTTATCATGCAGTCTGGGGACTTTACAGAGATGCAAAGGACCAACAAATTTAACAGGCTATGAGACAGAAGAAGGAAGAAAGAAGAGAAAGAACCTCTGCTTTAGGAAGAGGCATGATGAAAGATACCTGCAGATTTTAAATGAATGTGGTAGAAAAACATACTGTGTGGAATGAGTAGTGTAAAATATTACTTAGTTATTATTTTTAGAGGGAACTGAATATCAAATGCCAAATGAAACTGGAATTATTTGTACGACACACTTAGTATTTGAGAACAGCAGCCTGAATTCTGTCTGTGATTACATTTAATAATTCAGACTTGAGAAAAATTATTCAGTGGCAAACTAAATAGGAAATATATAGGCATTTAATGGGACCAGAAAGAATCAGACATAGTTAGAGCTGGGTTTTAGATGTTGGTAGCAACATGGAGGGTTTTTCTTCATTGTGATTTTTACTCTTCCTTCTGCTGGCAGCACTATGAAACTTAAACAAGATAAAACCAACCTTTCTTCGTCCCATGCACCAAACAGCCTGTCACAGAAACTGGGTCTTAGAGGGTAGTGATAAAATCATTGCAGCGTATTTCATACAGCCATAATGTTGCTATCAGGATGACTGATTTCCTTTCCTTGATGAAATTGCACAGATGAGTATAGTCACAGATTAAAACTACAAGGGTTACAGAGAGGCTGAAATCCTTCACAGCCTTCTCCAGGGTGATCCTGTGGTGGTCCCGAATGGTTTGCTTGAGTCATAACAGTCTCATTGTTCTAGAACAACGTCATTTGATTTGTGATGGAAAAAGTTTGAGGGTTTTGTTTTGTTTGCTTTGGTTGGTTGGTTTTGTTTGGTTTGGCGTTTTTTTGTGGGTTTGTTTTGGTTTTGGTGTTTTTTTGGGTTATATTTTTTTGGTTTGGGGCTTTTTAGGTTTTTTTTTGTTTGGTTTTTTTTTACTTTGATATCTGTTAGCTCTGAATGTTCATTGTTCTTTTTCTCTCTTTGGTCTTTGCTTCTTCACACACTTCAAAACTGATCATCAATCTTCTAGCATTCTAGGTCATGCGCATGCAACAGAGAGCATGTGGTTTTCCAGAGGGATCTTTCCGTGCCATACTTAGATGACAGAGGTGTTACAGGTGGATTGTTTTCCTATATGAAGACTGCCTTGGGGGACTTCATTTATTTCAGACATGGTTATATTTCTTGTGAGACAAGTAGAACTGCCTTTGATGATTTCTCAGTATTGATTAAAGATTGTTTTTCCAAGTGCTTCTCTTTCCTTCAGCCTCTGATCAGAAGCTGATGTGCAAGCAGGCCAGAACAGGTTTTGTAAGCCTATCACTATATTCTGTTTTTCTGTCTCTTGAAAGGCTTACTTTTTCCTTTTGTTTTCATATTTTCATGCTGAAGGCCACTTCTCCTTAGTTTTACTCTTTTATATATTCTTTTTTTCTAGCAAAAAGCTAGGCATGTGCTTCTTTGTGTCCATCTGGTCACAGAAAGCATCCTGATATACAGACGTTCTTACTGTTATCTTTGTACTTTTAGATACCTGATTTCATAAAGAATGGATTTACTTTACAACATTCAGAGTTTAAGAGTAAAGAGACAAAATTCTCCAATATCCAGCCAATATATCTTTCTTCACATGTATCTTGAAACGTGTTTTGGAAATAGAATTTGCTCATGACTGCACTAGAACTATTACAGTACCAAATATTGGAAAGCTGTTTTGTGTAACAAAGGGACTTTTTACTAGACTATGGATTATAAAATAAGGGATTGATTCTCTTCTATCTTTGCATATTTAAACCTGAAATTTATCCAGAATTTAAGTGGTTAATAATACAGACTGTAGATGGTAGGACCGTTTGAAATGCTTTCTTTATCACTTTATAAATTTGTAAATTTAAATTTCTCCACTAAAATATTTAACATATATATTTCTGTCAATATAAATGTATAATTAGTATGTTTCTCATATCATCAGGCAAAGTTGGCAGGGAGTAATATAAGGAAAGTCATCAAGTCTTTGTTTAAGTTTATAAAATGTGTACCCTTGTTTGTGAGATTTATGTGCACACACTGACCGACAGATTGCATCCTTACTTCACAGTAATTCACATTAATGCCAACTCTCTCTGAGTTGGAAGAAGTACAAATCCCTCAAGCACTTTGTCTCCCAGGAGGTGTACTGATTCCTGCAGCTGGTCAGCTCTGGCAGTCTGGAGAGGCAGAAGGTAGGCTGAGTCCCCAAGGAAGTCATTCTGTCTCTCAAGGAATTTGCAAGTGGACTCACAATGTAGAAAAAAGCATTACAGCCAAGTCTTGATTCAGTTATCGCAGGCTTCCTGTGCAGCCTTGGGCAAGTCATTCAGTTTCTGTCTTCTTCAGTACATGATCTGCAATACATAGCGTGTCTAAGCCTTTCTCTTGTATTTTTGGTTGTTATTGGTATAGCTTGAGATGAGAGTCTGCTGTATATTATGGTAATGGAAAGATGGATATGTAGGCAGATAATCCACCCAAAAGTAACCTTCAAAATATTACTTCATAATCTTTCACTAATAAGATACTGATTACAGCAGAATACTGACTCTCTGGTCCATACTGACTTTTAATACATTCTGATCTACCACTGCACATCAAGAGCTGGTTTAAAGAAGGTCAAAGAGAGTTCAGTATTACAGGAAAGATGACAGCTTTTGCCTAATCAGGCTAAAAGTTCTGATGAAATCCTTTGTTTAAAATGTCAGAATTGTAATTTGTAGAAATGTGATTTTGAAGGCTTGATAAGAAAAAAACTTACTGATAATTTGTCACATATGAATAATGTCACGGTAATCAGTGTGATTATTTTTTATTAGAAAATTTAGTCATTCGTGATAGGTAAGTCATCTTGCCATCCGACTTCTCCACTTCCAGCCTTTATTAGGTCCTCACCCATACAGTGTCTGTGTGTCTCTACCTGTCATCCCTGGCCATGGCATGAGGTTTGTCAGTTGGAGCTTTGGTTCAGTGAAGGTACAGAAGTTCCTCATTTGAGAACCCCTTAGGAAGCGCATCAGGTAGAAAGAAATTTTCAGTGTTTAGTATCAGTCATTCCATTTTCTAAGTGCAGTGTTATAGTTTCCACTCTCAGTCACTGGCATGAAGTCAGATGAAAAATTTGTCACTTCAGTTCCTGATTTCCAAATATTTATGTTAGATACCAGTTCTCATGCATACAAGGGTGCTAGAATGAAAAAATCTAGCCAAAATCAATAAGGATCTCTAAAATATAGTGACCTGCAAGTCTGCAGGTTTTCTCTCTTGGCACTCACTCATTTCTTTTACCTTAGAATCCTCTGTTGATATTGGATTGTTACTTATTCTCTTCCTCGAAAGGGTGAAGGTAGTTTTGTTTTTTCCATCCTACATGCTGCCAGCTGTCTGAGCTTTTACTCTATAAATGGGTGTAGTGGATTTGGCTGGGATGGAGTTAATTTTCTCCAGCTCAGATGGTGCTGGTTTAGATTTGCAGCTAAAACAGTGTTGGTAATGTGGATGTTTTAACTCTTGCTGAACAGTGTGCAGGATGTCAAGGCCATCTCTGTTTCTCACTCTGTCCCTTGGTGAACAACTGGTGCATGCACAGGAGTTTGCAAAGGAACACAACCAGGCAAATGACTTGAACTAACCAAAGAGATATTCCACACCATAAAATGTCATGTTTAGCAATAACATGCAGCATAGTGAAGTTTAGTGTCGTTAGCCATCATTTGCTCAGACACTGGCTGGGTATCAGTCTGGCTGTGGGAGGTGGCGAGCGATTGCCTTTGTATCACTTCTTTCTTCTTCTTCTACCAACCCTTCATTTATTAAACAGTGGTTATCTTTATCCCCAAGTCTTCTTGCTTTTATACTTCCATTCCTCTTCCCACATCCTAATGGGCCTGAGGGAAGTGAGCAAGCAGCTGAGTTTCAAGCTTAGCTGCCTGCTGGTGGTAAACCCACTTTAATGGGAAATCCAGATTCTGTTTCTTCATCTGCTTACTTCTTACTTCCTAGGAACCTGATTTTGTCTCTGTGGCCATTTGAAATAGAGACACATGCTGCTCCTGCTGAAGTTTTGACACTGCCCAGTGTTCCAATTTCAGCAAGCAATAAAGGATGCAAGAAAGAAGAAACACAACTCTAGTGTACATTTTATAACATTGACATGAGGAAACTGAGGTTTCCAATCCCTGCTCATAGGACTGATTAATTTTATATTAAACCTTCGGTGGGTGAAACAAAAAAATCTTTGAGATAGGAATTAGAACCTAAACCTGGATGCCCTCTGTGCTTCCCAGCAAACCCTTAGGTCCTTTATGTATCTTTAGTCCTTAGCTCAGTATCCATTGTAGACTGTAGACTGTTGCAGCTGCTGGTGTTTATTGCAGTCTTTTACAAAATGTAGGTTTGACCAACGTGGCAATTAGTAGAAATGATAAGTGGTGGCAACCCAATCCCTAGTGAGGCATGTTCTTAGAATAACTATTAAATCAGACCTGTCAAGGGACTTAGGAGGAAGAATACTTAATTTCTGTTTCCTAATTAGATTTCACTTTTCAGTTTAGGCCAGTCTTGTGCCTAACAAGAATGTAAACTCTAAGTATATAAACAATGTGTGTGCAAAGGTGTGCACGTGCACAAGGCAGTAGAGTATAGCAAAATGGAGAGAGCAGTATCTTACAGAACATGAACTGTGGGGCTTATTCATTTTCCAGATGATGCTAAGTAAACTATTGAGCTGCTATGCATTGGAAAATGTAAAAAAAACCTGAACGAGCAAACAACAGTTATTTATAGAATACCATTACTTTCTCCAGTGTGTTATCTTTTGTGTATATCCTGAGTTGCCACCTGAGGTCCATCTCTGTGACTTTAGCTGGGGAATAGCTGGGGAAATCATCATTCAGGGAAACCGCACATTGCAAAATACTTTGTTTCAACCTGTTGCAGTGCTGAGCCTTGTCCTAACATAACCACTTTCTATGCTTAATACAAGAGTAAAACAAGACTCAGGAAAAGACTGTAGAGATTTATAAAGTTCTGGGGAGGACCTACCTCAGTAATCCTCAAGGTAAATTCCACTTTTTCCACACCATTAAAGTAGTTCTAGTGGTGACTGCTGTAACTCCTGTGAAACAGTCACAGGGTACACCTGGTTATTTACTGCATAGTGGGCAGGGTCAAACAAAACTGCTAGGGAGACCCTCCCACTGAATCAGGAGGTTCAGAAAAGACCCCCTTGTGTTCTCAGCTTCTTCTCAGAGGAGAATTTCAATGTGGCTGGATCCAGACTTAGTCCCAGGCTTAGTCACTTGTATGTATCTAAAGGATTATATATGTGCAATCTGTCCTTTATGCCACTTAGCTAAGATTTCAAAGTTTCAGTGCACTTACTTCCAATTCACTTATGAGTATCTGACATGGTAAGGCTTCTCTCAGCCTCAGGGAGTAACCTTGAGAGGTGTTTGTGCTGAAGGGGAGATCCTGGCGTGCAGCCGCTGCCGTGCAGGAAAGCTCAGCAGGCGCTGGGCTTCCCACTATTTATGGACTATGATGATTGATTTACAGGCTTATTTGCATACTGGCTACAGATGTTAGTTTCTTCCAAACTTGGCTGGAGTTGGACATTAACCAGCACTGTGGTTAGGTGGGCACATTACTCAAGCTAGCCCTTGGCTGTTTATTGTCTTGTAACCCAAATACCCCCACTTTGAGGTGGATGAAGCCATCAAACCAGACACATCCATTATGACCACACTTCTCGTTAACTTGAGCAGGGTTACGGGGCATAAAGGTCAGGTTAAGGAGAGTGAGGAGACCACACTAACACAATTTAGTATACAGGTATTTCCTAATCCTCAATTTATTCTTTTCAGAAGGGCTTATGAAGGCTCTGCCTCAACACGTGATGGTGTATTATTTCCATCACATTCCAGGGAATGCAGTTCCAGGATGGGGATACCTCTCATGATCCAAAGTCATACAATTTTGCAACATTGAATTAAGTTCATGCTCTCATGATTGCCTTAGTAACAAGAGTCACAAAAAGGTGGAAACATTTGCTATGCATCTTAGTGATAATAATTCAAATGACATTTTCCCCCTTTCAATTAATTCAGTTTTTATGCATTGTGTAGAATAAAAAAGAACACACCACAGAGGTAGTTAATGTTCTGAATCCAGATGATATTGGCTTCCACACTCTCCTGCTGAAATTTCATAATTAATTGCTAAATATTTGGAAGAATATTGTAATGATACATTCTGAGCACTTGCATAGTTTACACTATTTCCTAAATTTATTTTATCTAAATGAGAGCTTTAAATGAAAAAAGAATCCTTTGTTGATTCCATGACTGGAGTGCTGCAATGAATGGATGGAAACTCTACTAGGAAGGCAAAACCAGGAAGGAATGTGAGGAGTGGGAGTTGTTAATGTGAGAAAGCAGCTGGGGATGGATGATGGGCCACATGAGAGCTTATGGGTTAGGATAGTGGGTGACTGGTACGGACAACATTATTGTACATGTCTGCTACAGACTGCCTTATCAGGAAGAAGTAGATGAGGCCTTCTTCAGGTAATTTGAAAAAGCTGTGTGTTTTCAGGCCCTACTCATCACAGGTGACTTCACTCATCCTGATAATTGCTGGAAAAGCAAGGCAAAAATAGCAGAGATCAAACAATCCAGGCTTCCGCAGTGCTGTGATGAGAACTTCCCAATACAAATGCCCAAGGAGCTCATGAAGGGAGATGATCTAATAACCTTCACACTTTCCAAAGAACTAGTCAGGATTGTGAGGGTCTTGGATGCAGCAACACAAGGTGGTGGAGTTCAGAATATTCACAGGAGAAAGACAAATAGCAGGATCCTAAACCTGAACATGGGATGAGTAGACTTGGCTTCCTCAGCTTGAGTGAATGGCATGGAATGTGACCATGGAGAGAATAAGGTTGCAGGAGAGCCAGTCGATTTTCAAGGAGTGTCTCCTCTGGGCTCAACAGTGGTCTACCCTGATAAGCAGGAGGTCAGACAGAATGTGGCAGGAGATTTGCATGGATGAACAAAGAGCTCTTGAACAAACTATATACACAAAAAGAAAGGATGCCAGGGGTGGGAATGAGGTCAGGTGACCCAGGATGACTGTAGAGATGCCATCTGAGCATTCAGGACTGGGCTTAGGAAAGCCAATAGCCACTTGGAGTTGAGTCTGGAGAGTGTTAATAGAAACAACAAGACAGGTTTATAGATGTACAGTTGAGGGAAGGCTAAGGGAAAAAGGTGGATGTGCTGGTGCATGAGGAAGGGAACCTATTGACAAGGAACATGGAAAGGACTGAGGTATCAGATGCCTTCCTCACCTAGCTAGATAGAGCCTTCACTCACTTTCATTTTTTAACATGCTTCATTTTTGTGGTTTTTTTTAATTAAATTCCTTTTGCTTCTCTTTTATGTTTCTGTTAGATTTTAAATTGTTTATTAGAGCTGACATTATGCTTTGTTGTGTCAGACTGGGTCAATAAAATCTGTTGTTCTTGTTGCAGGTGTTTTTGTTTAGTAACCCTACAGAGAAAGCAGGTGTAAACAGCCTTGCCTGTGGTTTCTTTCTGATTTATCTAGAAATCTGAGCAATTTGTTAAACATGGGATATTATTTAATCAGCAGGGCAAATACTGTGTGGGCGTTACATTTTTCTTGAATTGCACATAATTGATATGGAAAAAGTAAAGTGAAACAGCATTGGCACTGCGGGATGAAATGTTGGTTAGTGAATGGATGTGCCTCTTTCAAAGAACAAAAAAGGATTGAGCTAACTCAGTTATGTGAAAACCCCATTATGTGAAAAAGTTTTATCTATCATTAATACACAAGATTAGCATTATTAACATATTTTTCATTATCACTGATAATGAATTTTGTCTCTTCCATATTTTCTGTATTATTCCTTGATGAGAGCACGTTGCTGGTAGCAAATATGTGCATAAGTGTTCATTGTTAATTCTTATTGCCTCCTCATCAGCTGTATTTCTTTTTCATCTTCTGGTACAAAGGAAAAACATAAATAATTTTTCTTCTTCCAATTCTAGCATGGCAAGTACTGTATTTCATCTTAATGTGCTAGCATTTGGGAAAAAATGAAAAAAACCCACACCCAGATGTTGTGGGTGGAAGATGGCTTTTCTTCTGGTTGAAATGAATTGATTGATTAAGGGCTTATCCAGTAATTTAGACAGTATAGCTTCTCTTGCTGAAACCATAGCATCAGCTCAGCACATTTTGTTTTATTTTTCTTTTAAGAAACAAAGAAATTTTATTAGACAAGCTTTTAAATTGGGAGGAAATGGAAGAACTTTCTCGGCCATGATTTTTACTGAGTCTGATTGCCAGTGCCTGGCTAAACTTCTGCTTTTGTCCTCTTATGGAATTCTATTACTGTGACCTATGAAATTTTGAATCTAAACAACTATGGGTTTTGAAATTGAATGGAGCAGATACTTGCTTCAGAAGTCTGGTTCTTCCTGGAAATAATACAGAGACAGGCATACTTTCATTACTGTGGAATTTCCCTTTAGAGACCTCGAGAAAATGGAGAAATACAGAAATTAAAACTGAGAAATATAATTTATTAAGAATAATTTTAGCTGATGTACAATTGCATCATTTATGCTCAGTTTACAGTAATTTAGAAAAAGATGAGGAGGAAGGATGTACCTGATTCTCATGGTAGAGAATTTTTTTCCAGTAATTAAAAAAATATATGAAAGAAATTGTGTTAGCTAATCAGTGAATGTACGTAATTAATGAATTTGTTGTAAATGTGGATTGTATTTCCACTATTCACATATTTTCTCTGTTAGACTGTCATTTTCAAACCCTAAACTGGTCCCAAAGCACATGTAGTCACTTTATTTTCTTTAGCTATAGTTAAATAAAAATACATCTTTAGGGAAAAAAAAGCTTCTTAATGTGTAATGATGAAGAATTTGAGAGGAATTGATGTTGCTGGGCTTCCTTCACGATGGACAGATTAGACAAGACATTGAAGTTGTCCGTATTGCTTTTGTGAGTATTTTAAAAAAGGTTTTCCTTTGGCACACTTTTCAGAATGTAAAATATAGCTTAGTTTACCTCATTTTAATAACATTAACTAAGAACTGTTTTCCTTTTAAAGCTAATAAACTTTCAAGTAAAATTCTTTTGAAAAATCACTGTTGTGTAGAAGAGGAGAACTTTGGATTACCCTCTGTTATATGCTGGTGTGTAGCAGTCTGAATCAGTTCTCTGCCAGCTGATGTCAAGCCATGAACATGCTGAGAGTGATCCTTCACTAACTGAGACCTACACAAGATGTGCAGTCAGGAGCCTTGAAAGCTTGTGCATTATAGCTTTAAAAACTGTAGGCCTAGATTGTAAATGTAATATTAATAATTGTAAATATAAATATTTTTAATTTGCAAAGCTTAACATATTATTTAAAATAAGTTTATCAAGTGTATTAATTGTACTCAATAAAATTAGAAAATGTAAATAAACACAATTTATAACTAGAAAAGGAATTATTAAGATTGCAAAACATTAACATTTTATAAATTTGAGATGAGGAACCTAAAGATTAATGGTTGGGGTTTGTTGCATTGGTGATTTTCTCATTAAGGCTTTGCAGAAGAATCATCATTGCAGACTAAATAATACCGAACAAATTAGTTTTATAATTAGTTGGACAAAGGTATTTTAAGTGAAGAGTTTCTATGAATTGACTATAGAGATTGAACAGGTTTTTAGTGTGATCATCAAGACATCCTGAATTTTACAGTAGCTATGGTAAGATAATTTATAGTATTCTGTGATCAGGTGGTGTCCTCATAACTACTCCATTGACAGCTTCATGTATTTAGCTTTTCAATTAACAATATAAATGTTATTTGAAGTGCCAATAAATACTGGCAAATCCCTGAAAAGGTCAGGTTGTTTCTGTAACTGAAATACCCCTCTAAAGCTAATGGCTTCTCAAGGTTTTGTGTGAATGCTTTAAAACCAACAGCCTTCTATCAGGCTTCTGCAACTTTTTTGTTTAATAGAAGCCTCTCACATATATATAGGTGTTTCTGTATTGGTATCTCTTCATGAATGTTGCAGTTTTTTATTACACAGTTTCACTATGTTAAAATAATAGCACCATTAAAAGATGGGAAGGCAGAATAAAAAGAGGCTGAGCTAACAAATGAGAAACTGAATGTCCCTTGACCCGACAACGTCCTCTGTACTGCTGCAGAAATTGTTTCTGAAATATAGAGATTCATCCTCGCCTCCTGGCTTCCTGTTAGTCCTTCCACAATTTTTGTTGGTATGTGCTCCATGCTGGAGTTGGAAATAGCATTTTGAGACTTCATCTTTAAATCCTCTAGTTGCCTTAGTCTTGAATTGTCTACATTTCCTTTTTTTTTTTTTTTTTTGTTCTTTACATCAGAAGAGAATAAATAGACATCCAGACATTAAATATGAGTTAAATTATATAAATACATAGATATTTAAAGACAATAGGTAGTAACATAGTGTAAAACCAGCAGAGACATAATCCACCATGCTTTTCTTGCCCATCCCAACTGCATTTCTAAAAGAATATGTGGACACAGCTTTTAGTTAGCTTATAATAACTTTGGTAGTAAATTTAAATTAGAAAATAAAACACCATCCTTAACACATTTCAAAAATTAGCCAGTAGTTGTAATTTATGTTTTTTTAACAGTTACCTTTTTTAAACTATTAATAGCTAAGTCATCTCTTCACTTGGTAGCTTTTATTTAATCAATGATTACATAGTTAGTGAGGATGCATCAATTCAGGAAAATAAGTAGCTAATCAAAAGGATATTTGTTTCCACATTTTGTTCATTATGAATTTTATATCACGGACTTAGCGGACCAGAAAAGACAGATTAAGTACCTGCAAGCTTTCCCTTGATGTGTCAACAAAGCTTTGTCTACCCTGGGGAGGATAAAAATCACTCAAACCTTGAGCTGGTTCATTCGTCATACTATTTTCAGTAAGAAATAGCAATTATATGGCATCCTTCATGTTCTCAAGTCAACATTTCAGTTATAAAATTTACAAAAGAGGATACCTATTCACTTAAACAGGTTTAAATCCAGTGTGATTTTGTTCCGTCCCTAGTGCCTGTGTAATGTCTACCAGAATTTTTACAAATTATTTGAATAGTGAGTACTGTTCCCTGTGTTAGGTGATCTGGAGGTTTGTCTTCCTACATCTGTTGAGCTGAAATTATGGGTATTAAATGCACATTGTTGGTGGCTTATTGGAATTTTGTTTCAATGCTAGTTTCTTACCTCTTGCACATGGCTATGACACTTTGTCATGTTGCTCAACTTGTATTTAAAATAACATTGCTGAGGCTATTTTTTTGTTGTTGTAGTTGGAGCTAAATAAAGAATTATTTTCAGACTCTCTCTCTCTGTTTGGTATGAGTAGCATTTAATGAGGTTAGTGCTTACTTTTGCCTAGTTACTTATATGGCCCTATCTAAAACCATTTATTACACTCGCAGAGATTTAAATCAGGGTGCTCTGGTCTTTACAGTTGCTGAGGGTGAATCTTCACATAGGGAAGATTCCCTTCCCTTCCCTTCCCTTCCCTTCCCTTCCCTTCCCTTCCCGCACCTTCCCTTCCCTTCCCTTCCCGCACCTTCCCTTCCCTTCCTTCCCTTTTATCATTATTGAACCCAGTGAATTTGAGCGTCGATAAAAAAAGAAATACCAAAAGAGTCAAGAAGTTTTAAAGCAGGTGGATATTTTTTTGCTGAAAATGAAGAAACAGTCATAAAATTGCCCATAGTTTTAGAACTATCGACAAAATTATAGTTATGATTTTTTTTTGTTTTAACATATTTAAAGTATATTAGATTTTGAGTATAGATTTTTTTATTACATGTATTTAAAATCAAATTAAATCACAACATGGGAAAACCCTGATGCATTAGAGTGTTTCTTACTTTCTGATGAATAAATAGGATAATGTGTTTTTGTCTGTGCCTCTTGTATACTTTGTTTCATTTTCCCCATGTACAATACTCAGGTAAAAAGTTTCTAATAAAACATAATCAAGTATATTGAAATATGAGTAAACTAACAAATATTTTAATATTTAAGCAGGATACTTTAAAATCTTTTTCAAAGCAATTGCAATTAAATGAAACATTTTAGGGGTGCAAATACGTAAAATCAAAGGAGTGATTAGTTTTGTTTTTTTTTCTGTCATTGATATTTTTTCCTTTGAGATATTTCTGTAAAAGCTTAGTAAAAGAAAGACTTGTTTTAAAAATACAATTGAATTGCAAGGTCTTCAGCAGAAGGTCTCTAAAAGCTTGTAGAACTCTTAATACTTTGGTTCTCTTATGTATTTTTTGTATAATTAAAAAATCACTTTGACGTGATTTCTTATTCACAAGATTGCAAATGTGAATTGTTGTTTTAAAATATTTTAAACATGTATGACACTTTAATAGTCTAAAATTGACAATTTTAGTCCAGCTGACAGAAACTACACAGTTTTACAGAACTTCTTATCCAGCTTTTTTTAATATTAGCAAGTATAAATGTGTTGCCAGCTGTTACAGATGAGAGAGCTTCCCCTAGCCAGGGATGAAAAAAATCTATCTGTGAATTATATTATGCCATGACAACTTAATTGTTTCAATTTTATTTAATTTTGTAAATTTATTAGTACAGGAGATGTCAACTGATTTTATTTTCCCTGCATTTTGAGTAATTTTTAAACTAGAACCTAAAAAAGGCCACATTTAAGGTTTCAGGGTTTTCTCATACTACATATTTTGTATATGCCAAACTGCTCTAGTGGAAACTGAACTAAAGTGCATGTCATATCCTTGTGTGTCTTATTATTACTTTGCATAGGAATTACACAAATCAGTAGGAAAGCAGAAATAATTTTAAAAATTCTTTATAACAATGTATTATCATAATAATATTAAAATAAATAAATGGACACAGAGGTGACTCACATTAAAAATTTAGTTTTCATGAACCCCCACATTCTTCTTTGTTTTTAGTAAGTTTCCATTGCCATTTGTTTTGATTCTTCCTGTTGATTACAAAGAGTAAGTCAAGGGCCTGCAGATGCTCTTTCCTTCTTTTCAGTTACTCTTGCTAAACTTTGATTCTCCTGAGAGCAATGAGATTTTCTCATCTAGTTCCTGGATACTTCTAAAAATATTTGAGAGCTTTTCAGTAATTCTTGTTGTAAAAAGACATTTTTTCAGGTTTTTTTCTAGATGGGGAAGGAAAAATTGGTGTGGAAGGAACATAATCTTATTTATTTTTATTCCTCCTTGCTTTTCCTTATTGTTTATTGTCTAGTGTATTTGAATCAATACAAAGTGGGATGAGATGGAGGCTTTTTTAAAAATTTATTTTTCATTACTTTGTTTATTCCCAGATAATAAATTTTCATTGTATAAACTGCCCATTTGAGAAGGTGAAGGGAGTAAACTAGTAAATTGGCATAGATTTGATGAAGACCTGTCTAGTATCCAGAAATCAAGTCTGTGACTTTGGAAAAGCTGCTCTCAGCCCAAGGGGGAGCAGTGCCTGCACACTGACACTGTAATGGTGCAGAGGGTTGGAGGCCACTGTCTCAGGCTCTTTTTCAGGTCCATAGCTTAACTTACCATTTTATTTGTAGTCGAGGTTGAGCAAAGAATTTTTTAACCCCAGTCTCTGTTTCACCATGGTTCAGTGAGCATATTTCTGTTTGATTAAACATTTAAATGTAAGTTGAGTCTAGAAGTGTCCACGCATCAAGAACTGAAAGGGCATTATTAATCCTGTTTCTCAGTAAAATTAGCTTGGGGCGTTCTTTTCTAAAGATAAATAAATTTAGATTAAAACCAAAACAAATACTGTTTTTTTATATATAACAGCAAACAGATTGGTTTTTTGTTCTTTTAAGACATGGAGAAGAATTAAAATGATTCAGTTTAAACTTAAAGATCAAAGTCCATTGAGGTGGTGGGAAAGAGTGATCTTGCTGTTCTTTCAGTATCTGTAATAATCTGCTAAATGTATGTTCTAGTTCGAAGTATCACATTTCATCGATTTCACTTTTTGTGCATTTCAGTGTGTACTCTTTTTGGTTTTTGGTAATTCAGTGTGTACATTTGAAATAACAGTGTTGCTTAGATATACAGTGTAATTATGAACCTTTTATCTTTGTGTTATTGACTGCCAGGGTTAAAAGCTTTCATAGGTGCCAGGGTTCAATCAATCAGTTATTTCTGCATTTCCAGCCTAACACTTTGTGAAAGGCTACAAGAAAAATACTGTAAAAGCAAATGATCAAGGCCTTTTTAGAACCTGGTACAATAATAGGTGGAAGTCTTGGTCTTGTACTGGTTACTTTGTAAAAGACACCATTTAATAATGAAACAGTACTAAAACTTGATGGAAAACTGTCTGTGAAATCTATTGGTGTTGACACTGCATGATAAAGTACTCTAGGTCAGGAATTTACTTGCTCCACAGAAAACAGGAAAACTGTTATCTTCCTCACAACACCCCCTAATTTTTGAGTGGTTAGTCATGTTTCATCAACTATTTAATTCAGCCTACCTTGTTTGTAACAAAATAGAAAAGCAGCAAGATGTTTCTTGATTCTCTTGAATTCTCTTAAAGCTGTGACCTTTTATCAGTGATTATAATTCTATTTGAAAGAAGAAATTATCAAGGAAAACACAGCTTAGTCCCACAATACTGCAGCAGCTATGTTAAAATTAATATTGACAAAGACAACTATCACCTGTGTTCAGTAGAAATTTAATTTCCTAGTTTCTAAGAAAATTACTTAAATACATGCAAGCTTATCAATTACTTTAATGTCCTTGGGTCTACAGTGTTGTTCTCCAAAACACTTTTGCTAAAAGACAACCCACATGTTTTGAATAGCTAGCTGTGTGAAAGAAATGCTTTTTTTGCCTGACTTTATTTATTGATTTTTATTTATTTGTATCAGAAGACATTAATGGGTATGAAAGGGAAATGATAGCATCATATGATGTTCTACTTTCATTCTTTTTTGAATTTTATTTGAAATAACTTCAGAGAATAACCCTATAAAGTAGGTGGTGTTTTTATGATTTTTCAATAATCAGATATTTAGCAGAGGTAGATATGGAATTTAATTATTGCCATTTGCTGTGTATATTGAAGGAGACATGAAAGCTGAAACTGTTCTCCTTAAAAAAAATTACATGTACTTTGAAGAATACAAGTGTTGGAAAATTACATTTCAAAAGCAAATGAAATATGTTTTTGTATGTGTCCCAAGTCTTAGATTTAGTAAATTGAAAATATTAATGTTTCCAATTAAAAATTCAATTTCAATATCACCTTTTAATGGGAAACAGTACATTGCCATTATGTTGATTTTAATGGACAACTTTGCTTTATAAAAAACCTTTAGAGATGAAAAATAGATTTTTAAAAAAGAATAATTTCCTGGTACTAATTTAATTTCTGATGCATAGAAATGAATATTTAAAGAAAAATACATTTTCTGAACTATTTCTTATTAGCAGTGTTCTTGGGAAGTTCCCACCACGGAATTTTAATGGAATTCTAAGGGTTCATAGAATATCCTGGGTTAGAAGGAATCTGCAAGGATCCCTGAATTTAAACTTTAAAATGTAAGAAAAATGGATATTGACCTCTTTTAGAATAATTTAGATGTTGTAGACCATTTCAGGATGAGAGTGTGTTTTTATAATACAGTCTTAGAATTAGAAGTCATGTGCTGAGCAGAGACCTGCACTTTTGTTGTTTGTTTTGGATGATGGTAGATTAGCTGACCCCAGTAGCTGTGGTAGTTGTCACATTTCTCTCAGCATGGAGAAGACAGGGGGTGTTAGGAGAGGAGGTCTTATATGCTTATTCTTTATTGCCTTAGGAATGTGCTGAAAAGTTATTTGGAAGTTTATTGTGTTCCAAGGTCTGTGTATACAGTGCTGACTCTACCCTGGCAAGTACTTCTATAGAATGAGTGCTGTACGTAAGAAGTAGCAATGCTTGAATAGGGTGCAGTGATTTTTTGTCCTCCAAATACATCAGATGACTTTCATAACCATGCTAAATACACACTTCATTTATCAACAAAGAAACTTCTAAGTTTTGTATAAATATATTTACAAAACAACACATTTATTTATTTATTTATTTGCTTATAAGTGTAAATCAAATGTAAACATACAATATATATTGTAAGAAGCCCCATTTCCTCCTGTGATTTATTCATTCATACCTAATGATTGATTTCCTGGTTCATGATTTGGGAATTATTAACAAGGTACCACAGGGGAAGTATCAAATAATTTTCAATTCATGTAGCAGAGAATATATGATTAAATATTCTCTAAATACCATAACACAATGATTTAAAGAGTATTGAGCTGCTACTGAGCTAAAGCATTTTATTCTAAATAACTGTGAACTGCTTGTGAAGGGTTTCACACCACAAAGAGCCTTGAAGTTAGCTGGATACTGTACTCAACCCTTTCTTTTCCAAATTAGCATATTAAATTCCACTGAAGGCTAAGAATCTCTTAATTTCTTTGGAATGCAAAGTAGTGAAATAGAATAAGATCAGACTGTAAACAGGGAAAACATGGAACATTTGGATGATGAAGATGAAGTCTTCAGAAAAAATCCACTCCCTTTGTTCTTACCAAGGTGTTTTTCTTTACTATACCTTTCAGTCCAGCATCTTTTCAGTGACTTCTTCGACAGAAAAAAAAAAAAATCTTGAAAATTACTTCTTGAAAAAGAAAATCTTTCCTTTCCATCACCTTCAAAGTCTGGCCATGGGTCTTCATCCTTTGACAGGCAGGCATACTGCTTTTCCTAATATAGCTGTAGCTGTGTGCAGGGTGCCTGTATTATCTGGGATTCCCAGCACTGGCCAGCCTGAGCACCCTCGGTCTGTGAGCAGCCTTGTGCTGTGACTGTGCATTCATACATTACAAATGTGTACCCTTCTGCTGTACTTTGATTACCCAGCAAGCTGTTTGTAGAACATCCTATGTACAATATTTGTACTGCAATTTAGGAACAAATTTTTCACTTGTAATGTTTGTCATACAACTTTTTTCTTCCCATTCCTGCCTGCTTTTATAACTCTGGAGAAGAAAACAAGTTCATAAAAGGCTAAACAGAATGAATCTATAACCGTCATGCATTTTGTCAACTTATCCTCATCTCTTTGAGCTGATTCTGTGACATATGACAAATTCTATTGCCATAATAGAAAGTTGGTCTGTCTTTATTTCATTAGTGTGCATTGAGGATTTGAGTATAAAAAACATGGTTGCAAAACAAAAAGTCAAATTCATTTCAAGCTCTATTAAGCACATTGATCCCCTTTCCACCTTCATATTTGATGGAATGAAAAAACTGAAAGAGATGTCAGTTTAAAGTTTGATGGAATTACACAAATTGCTCAAACACCAACTTCAGCAAGTATATCAAAATAATGATAAAAAATGTCACTAAGTATTGCTTTTCATTATATTGATCTGAGTATTTCTTAGATTTGGCAGAGTGAACCAGGCGTGGACTTAAAGGCCAAGAATTCTATAACCTGAGAGTCTTTAGCGTTAGAAGGCATTGCTTAGAGAGACATCTCTGAAATGGGAATTATGTGATTATTGTTTGTATCCATACCAGCACTTCTGATCACATAGATTTATACTATTTTAAAGGATATTCTATATGATTTCTCTGGAAATATATTAATCACACTTTTAGGTTATCCCATTTGGAGAGTAGTGCATTTAGCAAGTATGTTTAAGGACTGGGTATATAGGAAATAGATGAGTACTTGTAATAGGGGAGAATATTTAAAATTAGACAACAGTCAGAATACTTCTGCAGTTTCAAGTCCCAGAGGATGTGAGAGGACTCCTGCTTTTGCCTCCATGTATGCAGTGTTTGGAGACTGGTGTCTAGATGTTACAGAGACACTTCAGTTCTTCCCACAAAACACAGTTCAAGTAACAAAACTCCAGATTAATTTAGAAGCCAAAGACATAGCTTGAATCCATCACTGCAGGACATGCTTTCGTCAGAGAGATTAATCCAATTTTGCCGACCTGCAAGGCACAAATAAAAGAACACTTGTTAAAAAGTAGATCTCTGCTTATAAAGAAAGATCTGATCTTGTTACTTAGCTTAGAGTCTGAAATGTAAGCCTTGCAGCAAAGCTGAAACCTGTTTAAGAACATTTTCACTGAAGAGTTTTCATTGCCATAACTTGATTTGATTCAAAATTAAACTATTCTTCAGGCATGGTTGTAAGAGACTCCATGAAAGCAGCCACACTGGAACTTAAAATCAGTGATTCCTATTAAACGAGCATTAAATGAGGATGCTATTTCTCTTTGTCTTAATGTTTTGCCATGCTATTTGAAATCAATTAAGGCAGCTATCTTGCAATTTAGAGTATGCTAATTAAAATACAATCCTCTATTTGCATCCATTTCTTCCCCAGAAGTGTCAGTTGCCATAGAAAACTTTTTTTCCCCAGGAGAGCTAGAAGTGAAATGATAAGGGAGAAGCCATATCGATAGAGAATTTATTTGGGCAGGTGAAATCATTCATTACTGTAAGATCTGTGTGTTCACTTACAGTTTTTACACAAGATAGTTTTCGGGGGAATGTTTCTAATTAAACATAAAATTCTAAAAGAGTGAGAAAGAGGAACAGGACTTCTCAGTGGAATAAGCTGGGTATGTTTTTTTACTGAAAAAGCTTATGTTGATATCATTGAATCACTAGGAGAGATTTGGTTTCAACATGTCAATGCATAATGTTTCCAGAAACAAAACACTCTGTTGACGGAGTTAGTGAACAATACAGTAATGGTAGGTTGGATTCTCTAAAACAGTTCTGGGACTAATCATGTGTGTGTAAGCAACTGTGCAACCAAAGTGATTACACAGTTACACTGTATTTTAGAAGACACATGACCTTTGGGATAAATTGGGGAAAAAACCCAACAACTTGGGGGGGGAAAGAAAATATGCAAATTGCTACTTATTTTTTATTTCTTTTACACTTGAAATATTTATTCAGATTTTGATTCTAACTCGAGGAGGAAGGAGTGGAATTTTACTTTAGTTGGGCTAAAAACAACGGATAATCTGAGGATCTCTATTGTCCCAGTGTGGGACCCATACTGTTTTATTTTTCAGTAAACTGATGTTATAAATTTTTCCATATAAGCTCTATTAAGGGGAAAATCTATAAAAAAATTTCTATATACATTAAAACTGCAATTAATTATGTTGAAGTTATCTATGAAAGTAAGTGTCCAGAATAATCCTGCTGAAAAAATAGACTGAATATGCTCATATTATGATCTGCTCCCTAGACAGAGTAACTGAGGTTCTTGTTAATAGATCCCTTGAGGCAGTGTTATGAATGGATGATGTGGGTTTAAATCAGCTCCTGTCTGTTGCCCAGGCCTCTGGCAGCAGATAGTCGCATTACTGAGGTGGCCAGCACCCCAAAATCCACTACCATTCGCAAGTTCTTTAATAATGACTGATTTGGTCTATTATAAAATGAATTATTTATTAATAGACACAAAAGTAACAGTCGTAAGACTTAAAACAGACTACTATTACACAGGGAAAAGATTTTTAAAAAGGCATACTAGTATTACACATGGAGTTAAATTATTAAATTCATAGCTAGCTAAGAAATAGTATAACTTAGGATTCAGTGTTTCTTAGCATCCAATTCTTTGATGGAGTACACATCGAAAATCCTCTCTCTCAATTCCCAGGCAAAGGGACCTGGAGTTGCGTCCAGCTCCAGGGAGAAATCTTCTCACACGTCTCCACGGAGTGTGTAAGAGACTTCTGCCTCTGTGATAATTGTGTGGGCTTTTATAGACATAAGAACCGTGTCTTTTGGTCAAGAATATTTCTTTCATCTCTTCCCACATTTGCTTTCCAGACTAAGATGTGTATTCGGGGCTTGGTCTCAGACTCTCAGGAGCCTGGAGGTGATCTCCTGCTGAGCTCTCTGACCTCCTGCTGAGCTCTGTGGCTCCTCGCTGGGCTATTAGTCTGGCCTGAGTTATCTCTTCCAATGCCCCAGCCATGAGAGAGGGGTGACGTCCTGCCACAGGCAGATTGGAGTGAAATGACACTGAATGACTGCTGTATATATACATATACATATATATATATATATAAATAAATATATGTCAGGTTAATTTTGGAACAATTTGGTTGCAATAGAAAGGAGGTATGTAGCCACTTTGGTTATTATCTATAGAAATGTAAGAATATAAAAGTATAAAGATATCACCTAAGAAAATATATAAGGAAAAGAAAGAAAGAGAAAGAAACGATGAGAGTAGCTAGTGGAGAGGAAAGATGTCACCACGCGTGGATCCAGCAATGGGACTTGATTGTTGTACTTTCAGTGTCAGTTGCTCAATGTGGTGGTTGTGGTCTTGATCTGTTGGGGGTGGGGGAAGCCCCAGCAACACAAAGTTCAGTGGGTTAATACACACTCAGGTTCTCCTGGGAACACCCAAGCACCTCTGCTGCGGGAGAGTTTTAGGCTGTCTGATGCAACACTGGGGGAAGGACCCAGAAATGAGTCTTGGGGGTCTTTGATGGTTTATGGCTCCTTCTAATGACATGACAGCTCTTTGACCCTGCTTAGTAGAGTCAGCTGTGCCTTCTCAGAAGAGATGAATACATTCAGGCTTACATGATACCTCCTCAAGGTGGAGGGGGAGAAAATTTGCACTATAAAAAGCCTTATAGCATTATCCCACCTTGCAGGATCTGCTTATTGGCCTTTTCCCTTATCTGGCTCAAAACCCAGCCTGTTGGGAAACAAAGGTCAGTTTGTCATGGTCATTCTCTGGTGGTGGGTGTGCATCTCCTCAGTCTTAGCAGATCAGAGGTTTTGCCAGCACACAGCCAAAAGCTCTCCTCTCCCCCTTCATTAGGGGGTGCAGACCTGGCCTCAGCAAAGAACCCACTCCTTTTGCAAATGGCCGGTTGTTTGAGTTATTAACCTGTAACATTTCGGTCTCTCACTGATCATTATACTTAAAAAAAAGGGAAGAGGAAGGAAAAAAAAAAAAAAGAAACAAAGATAAAAGGAAAAAAAAACCAAAACAAAAAGAAAAAGCAAAAGAAATAATTTTTAAAAATTCACAGTAGAATAATTTAGGAAAGCCACTGAATGAACCACTAAACCCTTTGCCTAGTTGTTACAAAACCTTTATCTTCAGTGAGTAATACTAATCGAAGAAAAACAAAACACCTTAAAAAACAGTAGCTGTAAACTTTGGCTTCAAAGATGGTGGAGCTAGATAGATTATTTTCTTGTTGCTTATTCTTACAGTGCAATAAACTCTTTTAGATATCCTAAAAGTATTTCAGGAACAGAGGAAGATAAAATTGTCTTTGCATTTCCATGAACTTCAATTACTTTCCTATATGTTTAAACAAAAATTATAATAGTTTTGGTTTTTTGTGGTTCCAAATGGTACTGGGGTTGGGAAGGAGACAAAATGAAATTTATCAGAATAAGTGGAAGATATTTTTGGGGTATGTAACTGAATTATTAAAATTAACATGAGAAAGGAAAAAAAAAATCCTAATTAAGTAAGAATCATTGAGAATTTAGGTACAACCTAGGAGATTAAACTACATTTTTCTATTTCATGTACTAGTGAGTATGGGGACAAATACAGCATGGTTAATGAGAATGTGTAAATGGAAATTACTCTGAATTTTGCTTACTCATACAGAGTTTAATGTTCCCAGAGTAGGATGGGACAAGATAATCTCTAACCTACAATTATGCAATGAAATCTCAGGTAATGTAAAATGGATTTATAATTAATTTATTAACAGGGGGATGAAATAATTAATAGTAGAAAATACAGTACCTATATTTAGGGGCAGGCAGAAAAGTGGTTTTAGTGATGATTGCTCCTGAGTCCTACTAAAATTGCATGAAAACAAGTTGAAGAAAAACATAAATACGTAGAAAATAAAATAAAACCCAATGCAACTTCACTGGAATATACATAATAACACATTAAACAATACACTTTGAGGCAGAAATATTCTCAAATCAGCATTCTGATGTTGCCTATCCCAAAGGCCAATAATTGTTTCCCTTCCTTTATAATGGCTTCTGGTTTTAACTGTGCAAGTGGATGCCATACACACATGGTGTATTTACAGTAGACCCAGCAAATTTGGTACTTGTGTTGGGTTTGCAGGGCCAGCTTTTGGTACGGGGGGCTACAGGGGTGGCTTCTGTGAGAAGAAGCTTCCTCATGTCCAGCAGAGCCAGACAGCTCCAAGACGGACTCACATTGGAGAAATTAATGGAGAGACTGCAGGCTGAAGCAGGGGAAGGACTCCTCTCCCTGTGCAGTAGCAGAAACAACGTGTGGTGAACTGACCATAATCCTCATTCCCATCTCCCTGCACTGCTGGGGGAGGCGGTAGAGCTGTGAAGGAGGGAGGGGTGGGGAGAAGATATTTTTAGGATTTATTTTACTTTTCACTATCCTGCTCTCATTTTGTTAATAATGAATTCAATTAATATCCCCAAGGTGAGTCTGTTTTGCCCATGATGGTATTTTCGGTGAGAGATGTCTCATGGATCTTAACTCATGAACCTTTGTTATATTTTCTCTCCCCTGTCCAGTTGTGGAGAGGAGAGATAGAGGGGCTTTGGCGGGTGTCTGGCATCCAGCCGGGGTCATCCCACTGCAGTACTCTAAGAGGGAACTGTCTTTATGAGGATGTATGACTAGCTAAATTTGCAAAGGACTTAAGACTGATCTTGTTTATGGGTTCCAGTAAGGACCTTGGCACAAAATGCATCAGTATGCTATTGAAATACATTCATGTTACAGAAATCGGGAAGCATATTAAAGCACAGGAATATTAAAAAGAACACAGAGGAAGAATTACATGACCCTGAAGACTGAACTAATAGAAATGGGATAGTTTTAATAATAAATGTTCAAAATCACATACTTTATTAGCCATAAAGTGAAAATTGAAAACAACCATAGAAAATAAAATATTTGGATTATCAGTCACTAAGGGGTAGGATGTGCTGTACTGTCAGACATATGCTAGGATATTCTGGTTGGTCTCCAATTGCCACTCCACGACATGCTGGGTCTCTGATAGGTTCTTTATAATATCCTGTTAGCCCCACACATCTGAAGTGGTGCTGGATGTCTACATTTAGGTGACTGAACTAATCTTTCAAAGTTTTACTATCTGTCTTGTGGCAGATTTGACAGACTACTTGCCAATGTTGGCAAACCTAGAGCATCCTAAATGTACTACACCTGTACGTTTCAGTAACTGGATCCTGCCTGTAGTAGCTGAAAAGGTCTGTAGGCATCAGTGACTGAGATCATTGTGTATAATGGAAGTAAAGACCAAGCATGCAGGAAGATACCTACCTGAGGTATTTTATCCTCAGAGCAAATTTCACATGGATGATGATGATGATCACAGTTGTGACAGCCAGTGAAGGAGCTGAGTCACTGAAAAATGCACTGGTAACAGTCTAGAACGTGTGTTATGTTTCAGTTCCTATGAAAAGTTATGGTCCTTAAGAAAAACGAAGTCAAATTCGTACAGGTTATTTCTTGCTACTTATTTCCAGAAGTTCTAGAAGACTTAGCTCTTAGAAGAATAGATCTTACCAGAAGACAATGAAAATGTAAACATAAATTATGTTTTGTCTCATGCATCAGAAGTAAAAACTCCAGAGAGAAGTAATCTATTTAACCAGATTTCTGCAACTTAAGGAAAACTGTACATACGCATGCTATAATTAAGTTTTTGCTAGAAATCAGTGGAAATCATGGAGCCACCAAATAAAGCAAGAATTGGAAGATTAAATTAATGAGAGAGGAAAAATATTACTACTTTTTGGATGGAGGTTGATTAACTTAAAAACAGCTGACTGTAGTTGCAAGAGCAGAGACAAAATGTTTCTCACTATGTTTTGTATTGGTCCGAGACAGTGTAACAACCACTGTGGGTTGGAGAACTACTTCTTTCCTTGATAAAATAATTCTGTCTGTGTCCTTGTACCGACTGTCCTTACAATTGCAATGCTATTAATGTAGAGGTGTTAGTCAATCTTTATACTTACTTCAGACACCCATGTTTAAGAACTTTCTTATACTGTTTTCCATTGTTTTTTTCATGAAGTAATCATTTACTGTAAAATGCAGGTATTGGTTTCTTAAAAAAATAACTACACACTGCAGCCAAACCTCCTTTTCTGCAGCCCTCCACTTTAACAACTTGTAGAGCAGGAAGAGATTTTGATTTTGATTTTGACTAGATCTAGACAAAGCCTCTTCAGACTCGTGTTTTACAATGCATTACACCTACCAGAAGAATTAGTCTATAAACATTATAAATGCTGTTTAGAAATTTGTCTTTGCACCATTTGCTTCTGAAAGCACAGAGTATACTGTTGTGTCCAGTATTTTCCAAAAGCTAATTCAGACTGAAATTTTCATGATGCTTTTGGCATACAAAGCAGATGGATTCCTAAAATAAAGTGTTAAACTAAGAAATTAACATAAATTTATAAATATAATAATCTAAATGATAAAATATTTTTAAATGTGTAGAGGAATAAAATCCTAATACTAGCAAAGTAATTTCACAGATCAGCATGTAGTGGGGTAAGTCTTTGCTCACAGTCCATATGGACAAATAATTTGGTTTGATTCCTGCCCCTTAAATTTCTACAGCCCAATTATATTGTTGTTAAGTATTTTCATTTTGATTACAAATGCCAAAAGCATTCTGAATTCTGCAGTAAAATGACAGATTGGAATGACACAATGAGCAGACAGCTGAAGGGCCATGTGGGACAATTAGTGAATTTGTATATCACTTACCCAAATTTACAGTTTACATAATGAAACATAGTGTGTGCATTTCATCTTCAAATGCATATCTTCAGTAAGCATAAAAGCATAAATTTAACTTTCCTGTAAAAGGCTTAACAACTATAGAGGCAGTATTAAATTGAGAATGTGCATGGAAATGTTAGATAAGCCTAAGCATTCACATGACTAATAGGTATGTTTCAGATACATTCCCATTGGGATCTTACACCTTCATGTTTAGGAACTAGCATTTATCTGTCCTGCTGTCCTGCAGAAGTTAAGGAGCAGTCACCTCACTCCTTCTTAGCCTCCTATTCTGTTTTACACCTATTGACCACGCCTTTCTTGCAAATCATTGAACCAATTGACTTAACAAAGCTAAACTTGGGCCAGTTGCTTGTAACTCTTATGTCATATCAAATTCATTGGTTCTGAAGTAAAAAAAAAATTCTTCTTCAAACTGTAAATATTTTATGTCATAAAGGACAGTATTGTTCCATACTCTGTGTTGATTTATAACTTCAGTCTATCCATGGTTATGACAATGTATCTGCTGTGTTTGCTGACAAATTATTCTGAGCTTCTGGACCAAATCCACTGAAATCTCTTCTCATTTTATAAATAATTCTCCATCACATCTTTATCATTTGATCAAAAGCTCCAGTGATTAGTACTCCATAAAGAAATACCACTTCTTATACTGTAAATAGGCAGTTTCATCTTCTAATTTCTCATTGTACACATGGGATGGATTGTTTTCCCATTACTATGTATTCATCTATCTAAACAAATTTTCCTATAAGAAACAAATAATGACTGACTTTTTTTCAAGACAGGATAAGGATAAAAGGAAACTAATGTCTAAATAATATGTTGTACTTTTATTTAAAGGAGTTAGAAATGGCTAACCTGCTAAACAAATGGGTAAGTTGCCATTGCCTACTGTAGTATTAAATGCACATGCTACATGCTGAACCATTACATGCTGTAGTATCAATGCACACTGTATAGTTACATATATACATGAAAAAAATCTAAAAATTCAAGAGATATTGGCCTTAATGAACTGACCTTACCCATTAGTACATTTATGTATTAGATATGAAACTAGGCTAAATGGTTTTTGCTGCATTTTTTTTCCTAGCATATTGAAAGGGTGGTAGTACAATCCTTTTAAAATGGTAATAGGACAGCCTGTAAGCTTTAAATTTAAATAAAAGAGATTGAAAAGGATCTAACTTTCCATCAATGCTGATTTTTTTGTCTGTATGCATAACTATTAATTTGTCAGATATCCACGGTTGTGCTGTCTGAAAGACAAGCTAGCAGAAAATACTGATCAGATATTTGCCCTCCTACCAGTTTCACAAGAAAAAAATTACATATTAACAAAACAAAAGTGCTCTAGCAAAATTATTTATAGCACAATGTAATTCTGTCATATGATTTCATCTTTGTTAGCATTAAAACATTCTGACATTTCCTAATTAATATTATTATATATGCTAATTCTTGGTAAGAGGGGTCTAAAGAGCACAGCTGAGAACATTCTTTCTTGTTTACATAATTGCTGTGAGCAGCTGTATACCTTATTTTTTTTCAATATAAAGCAGTAAGTACAATTAAGCCCAATAAAGATTCACTAGTATAATTTCCAATCAATATACGATTGGAATTATCATACATAAAAATGCATTTGTTTTCTTAAAAACTTTGGTGTGTCTCTATCACACATAAAATTTCAAATGTATGTCATTTATATACAAAAAATCTGACAATCTCTGTAGTTTCCCTTTTGTTTTGCTATGTGGTGTCATCAAGATGAAACTTCAGTGACATGCAGTGTAACAAATCATTGCTGACACTGGTTTTGGTTTAGGTGAGTTTACGTATCCTGCAAGTTTTTTGCTGGTTTCTGTTGAACCACATTTAGCACACCAAGATATGGTCCTTGAGAACATTTTAGCTTAGTTTAGTGGTGTACCTGGCAGTGTTGGGTTGAGGGCGTTGCACTCAATAATCTTGGAGGTCTTTTCCAACCCCAGTGATTCTGTGATAGTGATATGAGACATAAATATGTGCTGTAGAAAAGTAAATGAAATTTTAACCATTTTTCCTGGAAAAGCTGTCATATGATGTGCAGAAACAAGGTTCTCTATGCTAGGAAACAGCCTTCTACAGGATTCTTGGTTGCTTTTTAATGAGAGGCATTAATCAGGAGACCCCTGTACTAACAGAGCAGTTTTTGTTTCTGTGGCATGGATATGTTTGTAGGGGTGCTGTGCCATAAATGTCTCCTACCTGCTGGAAGGGGACTGTCTGCCTCTGGTCACTGACTGAGGTGGCTGAGGAGCCCACTGGGGGCAGCTTCAGGGACTGCTGTAGTGACACAGAGGGGAATGTGCCACCCTCTGCTTCCCCTGCAACCCCCTTCTCCATTGCCAAGTCAGAGCCTTCTGTTCCTGTTACTGTCAATAATACTGATTTCACAGAGTTCTTGGTTTAATATACTAATTTTAAAAGAAAATTGGATTTATAATTTATAGTGGTACTTGGCAGCCAAAAAAGTCTTGCCCCAGAAGTTCTCAGAAATATCTCAAGCCTTCTCATCAGTTTGAAGATGAATGTTTAAACACAGTATCCTGAGCATTAAGCTACACATTTCTGAATATTTTAGGACCTATGGTTTTCTTTCCCTTCATAAATGTGAAATTAGCTTGCAGATACAACACAATGTATCATTTTTCTAGCTTAGATGGTTTTTTTTTTCTCCCTGCATTACAGCCTTTGTTGCATTGCCTTACTATTCCATATGGCATGCCTTTGGCTAGCTCTAGGAAGTGTCACAGCTTCACTCTCCATTAGTTCCATGATACCAGCTACAATAGCAGATTCTTGCTAAAATAATTTTGTATTCTTTTGTCAGGGAACATGCAAGCAAATTGATCTATTAATGTCTGACAGTAATGAAATGCCTGCACTTTAGGCATCCATATATTCTGTGTACATATTACACATGATCTATTTAAGGCCAACTTCAGCAAAACTGAAAACTACACTGGATTTATGTATATTTTGTAGTCAAACACTGTGCACAGTTTGTCACTCCTCTTTCTGATACTAAATATGTTCTAAGTAAAGCAGCCTCTGTGTCCAGACCTGCAAGATGCTGAGCACTTTCAATTCCCAGTGAAGTCTGCCACTGAGAACAAATTGTGTCTTACAACTATTTACACGCCATGGTGTAAGTCCCTTGTGAGCCTCATGCAGAATGTCTGTGTGGATGTGCACACAAATTGAAATGCACTTGCAAAGTGCCCTTCCCCATGTGATACCTCCCTTGTGCCTTCCCGTCCCCGGCTTCTCCGGGCAGCCCAGTCCCGTGGGTGCAGAGGGTCACAGGTGACCCATGCAGGTGACCTGGTGATTCCATTGCCATTCCATTGACTGCGACCATCTTGAGCATGACCCTAATATGATCTCTGAAATACTTTGAGTTTGTCAGGTGCAAATCTGAAGAACACAGAATGTTAACGAATGAATTCAATACCATAAAATCTGCTTATATTTTAAAATATGTGGGATGTAATTTGTGGCAGATGCTTTTATGTAAGTTTTCCATACAAATTTTGAGCAACATAAGATTTATGTGATAACAGTTCTGCAGAAATACTTGAATTAGAAAATACATAGTTATAACCAATTATATTTCAGTGTGATCTGCTTTAATCAGTAGTTACTATTTTCCTCAGTGTTTGTAGCCTTTACAACATACTGTTCAACAATAAGATTTCATGTCTGTTAAAAATAAATTTTGTGTATTCTATTTGTTATTTTCCTAATGTTTCAAAATCTTTCCTACTATGGTTGTTCATGGAGCTGGATTTTGAATAATATTCTTTATGAAAGCAATAGTTTTCCCCTTTGTGTGAATTGCCTAGGAACGGCTCTCAGTTTAAATGTATATATTGATCCAGTGTAAATATATACTGAGCAGAATATGAAAATTTTTCAGTTAATGGGTGGATGTTGAGAGGTTCATTTCAGCTTTGCATCACATGTGATGGATCTCTGAAAGCAGATGCTCTGCCACTGCACCCTCCTTCCCATCATCAAACACTTGAAAAATAAGAAAGCAGGACAGATTGGTAAATTACTAATACTCACTGGGTAAATTATTAATATTCACTGGTGTAATTAATAAGGAAAAATAGGTAAAACTACATAAACTAAAAATGGGAGGGAGAGAAGTCCAGAGGCTTTGGGAGTGGTTACAACAGAGGAGGGAATGGATTGGGCAAGTGGCAAAAAAAGGGACAGAAATTCCCTAACGAAGTAGGGAGGAGGAAGATGAACAAAGACTATATGACCATGACAGTAGAGCAAAAGGTTGGCTTATTTCCCATTACTGGATTGTGTCTTACTTCAGATAACACAGGTCTTTTTATGATTCCTACCTTGTTACTTTCCCATTTCATATGGCTTGCTTAAGGGTCAGTGCCTAAAAAGTCACTCATCTTGCAGTAATAGAGACCAGACTACAGAAGTGTGTAGGTATTTTAACTAAATGATGTTAGCTCCAAAAGCAATTAAATAGGTGTGAGAGAATAGCTGAAATACTTTAGAAAAAGCTAAATTAGGTGCATGTTTTTATTAGCTTAGTATTTTATATGTGGATACACGTGTGCCTGTGTAGGTGTGGGGATGTGGATATCCGTAATGAATACCTGGATTTCTATCATTTACTTGCATTACTTTGCCCTGGAAATGGTGAGGTGTGGCTTAAAGACATTTTAATTTGGGTTGTGGCTTCATCTAAGAAAGGCAGCAGGGAATCAATTGAACTAATTTTTTGATTGAAGGAAGTAGTTGAGATCTCTGTCATACCAGACTGTAGAATATTTTTACTTAGCATGTTTATCTCAATTTAAATAAATGAATAAATGAAATGCGCATTATTTGGAATTTTTTTTCTGATGACAGATCTTGTAAAAGTTAAGAATAAAACTTTGTCCACAAAGGTGCAGCTACTGCTGTTCAGTCTGAAATCAATAAAAATTTGTTTATATTGTATAAAGGTGAGTTTATACTGTCATGGAAGGAGTGCAAAATCCATAGCTTTTAAATTCATCCAATGTCTAGTCTTCACAGATTTCAACACTGTTAAACAAATTTTCCTAATTTTTGGCACTTATTTTCGCTTAAATGCTTCTTTTTATGTTATATAATACTCTATGCAAATTCTAATATTTCACGTATTTACTTTGATAAATTCGAACATCAGATAGTGCATTAAGGAATGTCAGCAAATAGTCAGTTCTTCCTCTATTTCCAAAAAGGCATGCTATAAAATTTTATACCTGTATAGACTAAAGAATCTACACATTTATATTGCAGAAGGAGAAGTTACAAACACTGTTAGAAAATGACAGTAAGCTATTGAAGTCAATGGGATTTATTTGTATTTATGATAATGTAATTAGAGTTAAATTTTGAAACATCCTGTCTTTCTGCTCTACTTTTTAATAAGCATATGATTTTTTAAAAAGCCTTTTTACCAGCGAGGGCATATCCTTGCTAACTGCTGGTTTTTTTCCTGTTTGTTTTTCTGTTTATGTGATAAACCACTCATGTTTTTCTCACTTCTCAAAAAAAAAAAAAAGAAAGGTGAAATAGCAATATATTGCCTTTACCACAGTAACAGAAGATCCAACTTTAAATGGTTTTCCTTTTCATAGTTACTGAGCCTTTGTTTTTCACTAACCTTTATGATAAAATGCATTTTTGCTTAGTATGACTTGCACAGGTGGTTCTTTAGTTCTTGCTTTCATCTTCTGTGTATTATTTATGAACAACAGTGATTCCTCTCTGTTTCCTTTACTACTGGCAGTGTTCCTACCAACAGTCTCAGTGAGTGGCAATCCTTCCTTAGATGTTTCAGTTTAGCATTGCTCTTTTGGAAATAAACAGTAGACTTTGACATGAAAATTCTGTTAATAATTGATGGCATTTATCGAAAACAGCCAGCATACCTCTAAGTGAGACTCTGTGGGGCTTCACCAAGGAAAAAATGAAATATTTCAAAAAGTAAGGTAGGTAATTGGATGGGTTGGAGAAGGGGAGGTAGGAAGAAGACTTTTACCACAGCAAGTCGTATTTTCTGGAGAGGGTGATAACATTGCACCTCGACATGGTCTCTTCTCTCCAGCCGTTACTTCCCAGAGCAGGAGTAGCAGGGTCCAGCAGCCCCTCCTGCCTTACTGGGACTTATGCATCCCCCACAGCCAGGTACTGGAGGCAACTTGGAGCCAGTGGCCAGGGTAGCCCTGACACGACTGAGCTGTTGTTCACAATCTGTGTCATGTGTCAGTTTGGGTCTATTTCTGGGGGTTAATTTTTTTCTCAGTCTATTACTGAATGAAGTCTTTCTTATCTCAGTGTCCATTGTCCTCATACTTTCTCATGTCAGCTACCTTCTACAGCAATATTTTTAGCTCATAATTCTGTTTTTACTTATTTCAGGAAAGGATAGAACATCCCCTGGGATTGCAGTTAATAGCTTCAAGAAAGATCTGTATGGACAAGGTAGAATACACTGTGAGGAACTTAATAGTAGTACCACAAGTATCAATCTTGCCAAGCTCAGAACTATTCACTAACTCTTGGAACTAATTGTGTCCCATTAGCAGCAGTGCTGGACAGGCATTCAGGAAAATAACTTAGGTGATATTCAGTATTACCAATGTCTGTATTTTAGCACTCAGCTTCTCAAGTGAGATTCACAAGCTGACTTCAGGTTGTTGGAATAGATTGGTAGAAAATTTTTACTTTAGGCTGAATCTCAGACTGGTACTGTACTCCAGATGTCAAATTCAGTGAAAAGAAAAGTCAAGGAACAGGAAAAACTGGAGCCTACACTTGTGGCTTCTACATAATTCAGTTATTTTTTATGCCTGAAGCTGGTCTCTTCTGGGAAACAGAAATGCATAATCAAAGACATTTATATCCAGATCCATGTAGGTTCAGCATGGTCTGAGAAGTTTGATCAAAGAAGTCTCTGTGGTAGGTATCACTTTCTTGAAACTGGGTTAGGCAGAGCTTTGAAACAGGTACCTGAATAGTCAAAAAGCTGAAAATAATACAGAGTGTGTCCAGTATTTTAAGTTCAACTGTTCAGGGAAAGTTTTTGTTTCAATCAATGCAGAGAGCATCTCAGCTTAAAGGTTCTTGAATCACACTCCTGAAATTAAGCAAATAAAATTCCATGCAGACAAGACTTGCAGTAACTAAGTGGTTCACTGAGTGCTTGACTTTGGTATTTCTTAATGCAAATCACTATGTAAGATCTTGGGATATAATGCCATCTACTGGCTTTTTATTTGCTATCTATGTACGTTGCTTAGACATATGGAAGACCTCTGAGCTCACTGGAGTGGCTACTGCAGCCTCTCAGGGATAATTCAGTCCTCTGAAAATGACACTAACAAGTTGATTTATTTGCACACACAAAGCTGCGAGGAGGTTGATGCTCCAGAAGGTCACAGGGCTCCAAAGGTCTAATGTCACTGCTGAAAAATCCATATGGAAGTTTTGGATAGCCTAGAATATATAAATGTTCCTTAATGCTTAAGGATATCTAAGAAATGGAAATGAGCCCTCGATCTTCTGTAGATGCAAACAGGATCTTAAGCACCTCTTCACAGACCACCTGCATGCAGAAAACTCCACTTAGGTACCTAAATCCCAAATTGAGCAAAAGACATTTCCTTCTAACAGCTGTGTGGGGACACTAGGGCAAATACTTCCTCCCTGCCTCCTTTCACACAGAGGAAGGCAAGTTAACTAATTCTGGCAAGCATCTGACTTTAATATGCCTATGGTCGGCAAAAAGTGAAACATCCTGCATTTCAAGCATTTCTAGCATACTTAAATGTTAAGGTAGACAAAGATTGAATGGCATAATTATTATTAAAGTGCTCAATTACACTGAACAATTTAATGGCAATTTACTAATACCCACTTTGGCTTCAGTATTATTAAATGTATTTTGCTATTAACTTTTATTATTTTTAAATATTGGTTTTATAAGGCATTTTTAGTTATTGGTGAAATTATGCTTGAGGAGACAGATGTGTTGCAAAAGCTTCAAGTACAGGATAAGCAGGCTGCCTGTAGCAGATATTGGATATTTTTCAGTATGTACAAAGATACAGAGTAAATGATCTTTGGTCCATCTATTAGGAAGAAAATTACATTAAAATAAGATATCTCTCAAAGACTGGGAGCATTAATTACAATTTTACAGATCTGTAAGAGAATAATTACAAGTAAATTAAGGCTATGTCTAGAATTTCAAATAGGATCTTCTGTGGTTTTACATTCTAAAATTAGATGCATCCAACATATCTAACTGATGTCTGATTCTTTCTTCTACTTTGGATATTGTTCAAGATATATGTGCAAGTTCCTTAGCACATTCATTACATTGATCAAATCCAGATTGCAATGCTGGCATTTGTTTATGTAGTAAATCCCAACTTCAACAAAAAAATTGCAAGTTAGAAATGTTCTTGAAATCAATCTAGGCTGTCAAAATCCTTAATAAATTCAGTTCACTGTAACTTATTTAAAGAAAAAACAGAAGAACAACAAAAAACCCAAACCAAATTTTCTTTAGTGAAAAGAACTTACTGCATTTATACTGGGCTTTCCAGTGGCCACTGCTCACCAGTCTGGACAAAAGACTTTTCCTGTGTCCTTTTCTTGCCATCATGTTGACCAAGTGAGATTTTCAGAACAGACTCTAAGAAGACTTATTTGTAGAAATATTCATTTAACCGAATCAGTAGGTCAGCTTCATACTGTTACTTGTCTCATATCTAGAAGTTATGCTTTATATTTAGGTGTGAGAAGAGTTTTCAAAACTGCTTAGGTATTTCATTCAAAGCCTGTCTCTTGTAAAATGTCTAAAGAGCCTGTGGAGAAGGGACTCAAAAGTCAATCCTATTTTTGGCTATGCTAGGTTACAGTCTTGCTTTATGTCTATTTTTAACCAAATAAACTTGAGTTCTTCTTTATAAATTCATAAAAATTCATCAGGAAAGGTTGAAAGTGTCCTTACATCAAAACAGTTAAAATATTCTGGAGAAGATTGCAAATGTAGGTTTCCCTCAGGCACAAAAGAGAATTTATTCAGATTTGCTACATCACAGTGTTGTTGCATATAAGTAGCCATGTCTTCCTGTTTCCATGCTTTGAAGGAAAGCTGTGGCTCTAACTGGAGTTCCTACACAAGTAAGACCTAAATGATAGAACAACGAGCTTTTGGATCACTGCTGAATGATCGGAGTGCCAAATTGTTAACTGGTTTTCAGGATTGAAGGCACATGCAGAAGAAGAATGTCAGCTGAACACTCAAGTAAAATAAACAATTAACTAATGAAATATATAAATAAGAACTTTTTAGCTCTTCAGTGGTCAGCATTAGTTTACACAGATTTTTAATAATAGAGTTTGGGCATTGGGTATTTAAATTCCGCTGAAGTCACACTTTGGCTACTTCATTCCTTTTTCTTGTTTTCTAATTGGCTTCAAATTTATGTAGCTGTCCTACTAATGCAATCTTTCAGAAGAGGAAGTTCACCTAGGGCTTTCTAAATCTTACATGAGTATCATTACTCCTTAAACATCCTTCCTTAGTCGTGAATATGTAATTTTGCTCGAAGTTTTATGTGTCAGGACAATCATTTATTTGAACTGATGTTTCAGTCTGGCACATCCTTCTCTGTCTTTCTTCTTGGGAAAATTAGCATAATGTCTTTGAAAGAGATCCAATAGAATCCTTAATTTATGTAGTGTCTCTTCATTTTCTGTTTGGTTTTAAAAGCTTATTGCAGTGTTAGAAGCAGTATCAAATAATATAAATGTTACTTAATCTCCAGTAGTATGAAACTGGTTGGGTTAAATAGATATGCAATCTTTTTATGTATTTCTCTCTACTTATTATTTTTACATGTCTGCATCATCATACATATATGCAGGTCCTTTAGCCTATATTTTGTGCCTTTTTTACTTAGAAATTGCTTCTTAAAGTAGTTACACATTGTATGAATCTCAGTTCTAGATACAAATTATGTCTGTAAGACAAACAAAAAAACTGGTACTTTTGTCTAGAAACATTTGTCTTTAAACCATGGTTTCAGTAATTCATTTTAATTGTGATGAAGCATAAAATTGGTTTTGAACAATTTCTTAACTTAATCTAATGAATAAGCAGCACCAAATTAAAATCTATATTGAAAAACCCAAACTTGATTCTCTGGCATCTTCTCCTCTGAAAGAAAATACATTTCATCCCCAAAATACACAGAGTATGTAATATGTAGAATTCTGAACCAAAAGAGCAAAGGAAAATATAGAACACCCTTCCATTGACTCCAAAGAATGCTGAAAATCATATTAATGTACTTTTTTCCAAGTAATTTGAAGATAAAAAAAATTGAATGCTTTCACATAACAAATGAGTGAGCTTGGAGAGAGAAACTTTTTAGTCTGGAAATTAGATGGCAGAGAACAGACATAATAGAAGTCATTAAAACTGTGAACTAACAAAAAGTTGGGGAATGGGGAGAAGACAAGGGAAAGAGGGAAGAAGTGGTAAGGAATTGAAATGTTGAAAGCAGGAGTTATGGAAAAAGTAAAAAACTTACACTTTGTATTTTCCAGGCATAACCTACACTTCTCCTGAATCACTAGGATAGTCTTCTTTTTAATCCTAAAAGAGACCAGCTCCTAAGTTATAAGTGTTAATATACAGGTTTGAGTTTTTTCTTTTTAAAATCAGGTTTGATAGCACTACATCACTGTCAAAACCGTAAATAATTGGTTTTTATCTCAAATGATCCCTAAGATTTGAGAAGCCTATTTTTATGTCTAGGTCTTACAGTTTTTCTTACTAAAAATGTGAATGAGCGATTGGGGAGTGGAGATTGGAAAGCTTCTCTCCATGCACTCTGACAGATCTTCTCTTTGGATTTTACCATAGAAGGTTATGCCTGTGCATGAGTAAACTTGGTGTCAGACCACAAATAACATATCTGTTCATCTTTGTGATTAAATAAATTCCTAAAAGTATTACCGTACAAGGCACAGGTACAGGTACAAAGAACAGATTTGGCCCCTCTGAAATACTGGCCATAATGCCCTTTTTGTAATGAGCCTTTTCTTCCTGACTGAATTGAGAGAGCGGTACCACCTGTCCTATACATTTTATCATGGCTGTTAGTCTTATGGTTTACATTTTAAAAATCACAGAGTGGTAGAAAGACTGATGCAGTGCTTAGGGGAAGCAGTGTCCAGCTGACATGAAGACAGATTACATTACAGCAGGCTTGTGAGAAATGCTGAGAGATAACTTGCAATGACAATATAAATATTTGCAACAGAGAGTTACTCCTTCAGGCTATTCTATATCAGCCAAAGGATAGCATGCAAAACAAACTGTGCTGTGAAGATGGAAATCCAACAGAGGTGACCAAAACCACAGAAAAATAAAAGCATCTAAAAGTGCATCCTATACCTGCTTTATCCATTTCAGTTTAAGCCATGTTGTTCTTTTTTTTTCCCATTTCCAAATGAAGTGATTAGGTCATGTTATTCATAGACTATAATTCCCAAATGCAGAATCCTAAAATATGACAAATTTAAGTCTTCCTACATCCTGATACCTGCAATAAGTATAATGCTGTCTGAAAAGAAATTATCTCAGGAACTTTTACCAACACAAATGTATAACTCTTTGAACACTTGTATAAATAGGAGCATGCCTCAGACAAAGAAGCAGAGGTATTTGTTTTTACATGTCTGTTTGCTGATTTTTGCTATCACTGTGAGATATCACTGGGAATGATACAGTCACTAAAAGATTTTACTCACACTGTTAATTTCTCCAGTGACTAATCATGGAGCAGACTAAATAAGGTGAAGAGAAATAGCCATAAAAGTGAGCAGAATGTTCTCCATAAATGGTAAATATATTCTAAGTATATTGACTGTTCATAATTCTGAGAAATATTAATAATTAGGAGCTAAGTTTAGGCATCTAATTTAAGTTTAAATTTAAAGGTTATTTTTACTTCTGTTTCCCTCATTGTCAAAACTGGGAAATTCCCAGGTTCTGAGTCACTGCCAGTAGCCGACTTTACAAGTCAGGTGCTAAAAAAAAGTAGAATACCTCCCTTATTTTATAAATAACATTTAAACATTCTATTGTAGTATTTTCTCAAAATATCTAAATCAGTTTTATGCACAGAATGTGAGAGAAATGAGAATGTCAGCTTCTGAAATCAAAGTAGTTATTAAAAAAAAATCATTTGAACTCAAATTGCTTTCACTAACAGGAATAAAAACGCCTTCTGCATCACACTATTTTGAATGATTTGCTTTCTATTTTTCCTTTTTTCTCACTTCTGATTTATCCATGAATTTATCCATGAATCCACTCAATATTTCCTATTGTTCATCAATGACGACAGAGTTGAGTATCATATTCTTCCTTTGATTGACTACAGAAACTACATACAATGACTACAACAGTCATTAATCACCTTTTTTTCTACACAGAACACTACATACATGGATATATTAAAAGAAAAGTAAATAATGCAGTTAAAAAAAACAAAAGTGCAAGTATTTTAAGATTTAATGATGATATTTTTAGCTACTGTATTAGTTGAAAACAAAGCAAGAAAATTAAATAAATTTTAATTTTTTGTTCAGTGTCATTTATCCAGGCCACGCATTTTGGAAAACAATAATTTAACAAGATTATGAAAATTCCACCTATCATTAACATAAAGTGAAATATATAATAGAACTTCTCCTATGTTACAGCTCTCTCATTAGATTGAATTTATCAAGGATTAGTGTGAAAAACATCAGGAACAAGTATCAGAAATAAAAATATACCTAAAAATTCCGAAAATAAAGTGGCTAGTATTGTTACTTCCCTTTTAAAAGGTATTATTTCTCATACAGAAAGGAATGCTGAATACTGTTTCCTTTGCACTACAGGTGAGTGTTCACCATAGCAACCTCCAAATGTGGTTGAAGAGCCATTTGAAAACATCTCAAGCATTTATCTCCCTAGTCTGTATCTTTTAATTGGCACATATTTGACCTCACTTGAAAGGAATGAAAATGGACCTGGCTTCTGTAATAATAAGATTCAGATGATAGTAGACAACAAGCTTGTGGAAAAACAGAGGTTTCAAAAAGGGCCTGATATTTAGTGTGAGTGGTATTAAAATAGAAGCGAAGTGCATTTAGTTTTAATCTAGTATTTTATGTGCTTCAGGAAGAGATAGGACAGTGATAGCAGATTATATGTAGACAGCTGATTAGTGAGCTCTTAACCCATGTCAGCTTCTTCAGATGGTTTTCTGCTGATGGTCTGTAACTCAGATGAATTTCTCCCAGCTATCTGTAAGAAGAGTATGGGAAAAAACGTTCTCTCAAGTAAAAACAACAACAATAACAACAACAAAATAGAAAGCAAAACTATGTCAGTGTTATTAAAGTGAATGTCCCTTTGTAAATAGAGTGCCTTCCAGAAGGGATTTGTTTTGCACTGCAATTCAATGTGGAAAAAACATTTTTACAAAATTTTTATAACAGCTGTAATAATCAAAGAAATGAGGCAGAATAACTGCAGGATGTTTTTTGTATGTTTGATTTATTTCATGCAGACCAGAGCCTTTTTTTTTTTGTTTTATTCTTAAAGGAATTTTATACATCAAAGTATGTAAGGAATTGAAGTATGCAATATCCAAAAACACAGTGAAAAGCAGCCATCATAAAGGATAGCAAAATTATTAATTTCTCCAGCTTATGACTGGAGTGGCTGGCTCTGGCTCAGTCTGCCTGTTTGATCATGTCAAACCTCCAGGCTAGAACAGGCACTCTCAGGAGGTGAGCCAGCATTAGCCCTGAGCTGCCTGTGGTGCTCTCTACGTTCCCGTGACTGCACAGTGTGGCACAGCGCCGTTAGTCCCAGTGTCTCTGGCTAGGATCTAAGGGAGAAGCAGAAGGTGGGGAATGTAGAGCTGGACAAAAAGATAAACAGCAGGCAACAGGGCACAGATGAATATTAGAAAATCTGCTTATTCATGCAATGATATGCTCTCAGGAGTGGACTAAAGCCTAGGTATGGCAGGTGAAGCAACAGCCCCAAGAGACCCAAGAGTGGTGTAACATGTAGATATTTGTCAGCTATTTCCAGGCTTTTATATGCTCATGAGCTCTTCATCTAGGCTACTAATAATCTCCACCAGTTGCACAAACTGAGTATTTGCTGATGATTCATCGGCTGCTGACTCTTTGTAAGCCATTATCCTCAGTGAAAATAGTTGCAGACACAGTTATGAAAAGGCTGTTGAACTGACTGCATGTGAACCAGTTCAGATAGAATCCTGAGACATTAGGTTGTATCACTGTCATAACTCACTTAGGATCTCCAATTTATAGCAAGAGTTGATGTATCAGCTCTTTGTACATGTCTTTGACGCCCCATGGTATCTCAAATGGTGGTACATGTCTGTGTTTAATCAGCTGAATCCCACCTAAGGTGTCTGCTTCAAATTGAGCTAAATGTCTTTCCAGGCTGTTCTGGCTAAATCATCATTTAAGTTTAGAAGCTGACTCACCTACATTAGGTTACAGAAATTCAGGTTTCATAATCCGAAATTAAAATCCATCCTTAGTCTCCTGTGGCATATATGGTAAATTTTGTCATTGATTTATGTAGCTATGATCTTCTCCTTTGACTAGAAATAAACAAAACTGCTGCTTCATTATGGAGTGTACTGTGAGAAAAGGGTATTTCTGAGACTGTAAAACAGGGGACAGCTCCTCTGTGTATGTGAATTGGTCAATAAAAATTATGAAAATATGTTAACAGAACACAAAGCTCAGCAACTGCAATCAGAAATCACAACTCAGCTGAAAATACTGAACACTGTCAATCTGTCTTGCTGTCATTGGATTCATTTGGTGCACTGATGCTGTACTCAGGTGAGTAAGTTATAAAATATGGGGGGTTGTGGGTTTTTTTGTAGTAAGCATCCAGTAAGTTTGTGTCACTGCTTACTAATAAAGTCAGAACTGCTCCAGCTTTTCAGGACTTGTACTTACTCCATTTCTGAGCTTCAAGCAGTGAATGCCTTTACATTTAGTTTTGTATTCATTGCTATGGAGCATTTTGGAGCACTGCACAGAATAAGCCATTCCAGAAAAGCTTACAGCTGCAAAGCAGTCTGTGTTTGAGGACTGAGATTTAAAATAGGGCCAAGTCCGGTGACAAATATAAAGCTTTATTTGAATAATAAGATGTGTTCTGAAAACCATACTTGCAGCAGTTGTCAATTCTCAGAACCTAATGGGTTTTTTTTAAGATTCTAGTTTGTTTTATATTGCTTTTTAGAGAATGGGTTGCTTAGTCTGTAATGTTTTTCTTAGTTTCTGTCAAAATGAAATTACTGCTGCAAACAAAAGCATTGAAGTCTCACAACAAAGAGTTAGGTTATTGTTTAAAGGTTATATGATCATTGCTGTACACACACCAATGGTAACTAAATATCTTCAAATATTTTAAGCGTTTAAAAAAGAGGTGAGCAAGGCAAAGGAAAGACTCTATAAACAGTTTTATCCATTTTTTAATGCAAGGAAGACATTAAATTTTATTTATGCTGTTTAAAACACTATACTCATTAAACTTTTCTACTCTGAGAATTTTAATGACATTGCCAGTTTATTAATGTTGAGGGTTTCTTTGAGCTTTTACTTTTCTGTACTGAGGAATATGGATAATATCTAAAGTTGCTGAAAATTATTTGCGAAATTTGTTGCAGTATTTAGTTCTCTTGCCAATATTTTCAAACTATCAAGTGTTCTAAAGAGTGTGTATATGAAATTAGTAATTGTGATACTTTACTGTTTACTTTTGGAACATTATGAATAATAAGAAGATAGTTTCCTGTTTGCTAGATGTGAAGGAATGAATAGGCTGTATAGAGTGAAGTATTACCAGCAGGTTGAGGAAGATGGTCCTTCCCTTGTAACCAGCAATGGTGGTGCATGCCTGGAGCACTGTGTCCAATTCTGGGCCCCTCAGTGCCAGGGACACACGGACATACTGGAGAGAGCCATAAAGATATTTAAGGGACTGGAACATCACTCCTACGAGGACAGACTAAGAGAGCTCTGTATGGAATTACATGGTAATTCTAACCTGTTTTAAATGCTATAAACATATATATACATGATATATACCAAACACCCTTCGTCATTTCAGATTTATGAATGTATAGCAAAATAGTAAAACACTGACTTTATTATGGCTTTGGACTAAGCAGGCACAAAAGGAGAAAATTACCATCATACTGCTTGCAGATAATTAATCCTAGCCCTTCTTTGTTGTATAATGGAGGATCCCTTCAGAGAACAGAGAAATTAGATGCTCAAGTAGCCTTCTGAATGACTACAGGTAGAACTCTCCATTCACTAAATGTGAATTATGAGAAGAATTCATCTAAATCAGATATTTCAGTGAGGTATCTGCCTTTAAAATGAATAATTTTTTTCTCCCTAAGTTTATTCCCAAATGCTGTCTGGTTAAAAAGTGAAAATGTGACTGTTTTCTCAGTTTTGCATATGAACTACAGTTAATTTTCCTACTGTGATTTACAAGCAGGTGATTTATACTCTTTAGAAAATAGATGCAAATACAGATGTAAATGGAAATAATGGTGAATACAGCATTCATAGCTACAATTCCGCATGCACATGAATTATAACAGATTTATAGACCAAGGTAAAACATACTGACTACTGTCAAGTAACTTACGTGATGTAAAGTATTACAGAAGACTGTGTTCGAAATAATGTTTATAATATTTAACTTATTTTTCATAAAAGCAAGCAAGTCTTCAGTATCTGGTTATATCTGCAGTGTTAGAGGATAATCTCAAGTAAAATTAGTGTACAGTTAAACTGTGAAATGACTGGCAGTTAGATGTTCATGTGGATTGCCACACGGATCTGTTAACAGGCATATTAAATGAAATTAAAATGTCAGTGTTTCCCATCTACTGTAATGAAAAGCGTTGCAAGGAGTTTTAAAAAATATCACGGCTTGTTATGCCATGTTAAAAAAAAATCATGAATAAAAATAATAGCACCTGGTCTGCACAATGAAGGCAAAAAAATTGGAAGTTTACCGTAAGGAGTTCTGACAACATTGTGTTTACTTTCAGTGGTACTTCTTCCTTTATCTATTGAGCAGAAATATTTGATATCACTGTATGTGCCAACTTTAAAGTCTTTTAAGCATATATTAGGAATAAAAGGTTTTTTTGCTTATATTTTAGACCATTTTTACATTTATCATAAGTTGCAAAAGGAGACTATGTGTTCACAGTATAAACCTTGGCAAATTTCAACGAAAAAATCAATACATTTTTTTACAAGGCTTTTAAAGAGAGGCTTTATTTGTGAAGATTTTACTGAAAAGATTAGTTCCATATGAATAGTTCATTTCATTGATGTAATTTCAGTTTTATCTTGTACTTTGATCTAACAGAAAGCTTTCAAAAAGATGACAGTCACTTAGGGAAATCTAATGTCATGAAGATATTACAAGTCAAGGTAATTTCTTAAGAGAAACAAGTGTGCTTATGTGCTGATAAAGGAATAGTTTAACAGGTAGGGATTGAGTTTTCAATCCAAGAATTTATATGTATTAGTCAAATGATTTTTGAATTGCTTAATAATTCAGAACTTTTCAAACTATTAAAAAAATATTCTTACACAGAAAATGCGTAAAGAACCTTTGTTAGAGCAGCAGCCACTTATCATAAGTTGACGTACTATAGTAAAACTTTGATGCAGTTTGGTAGACTAGAAAAGGGCATCTTGTGTGAGATTTAAGGACAATTGTTCAGAAACACTGTTGATAAAAATAGGCAAATACATGCTGCAATGACATTTGAGAAAGAATGACAGGATCACTAATGAAATCATTAATGGTTTTTGCAGTTCTTTAAGCTGCAAACTTGATTGAAAAGGCGCATTTGATTTTTATTCCTGTTTGAATCATTCAGATTCTACTACCACTAAAAATTTTGAGACCTAATTTAAAATATACAGCTGTCAGAACACCTGAACATTTTTATTCCCTAAATATAGGACTCATTAATTTCTGTGTATATCCTATCAATTTGTTTAAATGTCTCTATGACCCTTATCACTACTAGCATAGTTGCTATCAGCTTCTTAAGCCTATGACACTTCCACTCTGTGTTCTGACATTACTTTAATATTGTGAAATATATGTTATCTCTAGTCTACTGACAAGAAGAATTTATAAAGATGTTTTCTTAAAAACACAGAGAAAGATAATATGGGTATTTTTCAGCAAAAATCTAATTTTTAAAATTAGAAAAATCTAAATTTGAAATCTTGGTTTCATCATTCAAGTAAATCTCTCATGGATTTCAGAGCTCAGTACTGAATATTTTTTTCCAATGGAACATTTAAACTACCTCATAAAGGAGCAATAACTAATGAAGTTTGAAATAAATAGTTAACTGTTACAAGCTTAATTTTACCCTATTTAAACTATTTTTAAGTATGTTGTGACTGATTTGTCCTTTTACATCAATTCCTCTCAACCAAGCCAGACAAAAAGAAAAAGGTACTTGTTTTGCTTTATTTATTTTTAATTCTGGATACCTTCACCTCCCTTAATTTATGTGAAAGCCATTTATTATTGTCCTTTTTCAGAATCTCTGCTGAATATCTTGAAAGCTCTTAGTATTCATAGGACCTTGTTCTGCTTGTTTACTAAAATGTAATTAAGGAGAGAAGTCTGCAGGTTTGATAGAATTTGTTTTCAGATAAATCATCAACCTGTCAGAGTAAATTAGGCATCTCATCCTGAACTTCAGATATTTCAATTGGAACACTTATGCTGTTGGTGAATGAGACATTTCTGTCAGGAATGTTCTATGTGTATGGCTCTAATTGGTCCAGTTTCTCATTAATGCGTGAAAGAATCCTTTGTCACTCTTCTATTCACAAGTTGCAAAAAGAAATATGGCAAAACCCTCATTTCTCCTGTTTGCATGTATCTCAAAACAAAAAGGAAAGATAAACAATTGTGACCTTTTTTTTTTGACAGAACACAATTTAAATAAAACCAATGTCAAACCCAGAATATATCAGAATCAAATGTTGTCTTCTCTTGATGTATTTGCAAAATAAATGTTAGAAGTGAGAGCACTTGAAGTAAATGAAAATGCAAAGGATCGATTTTTTCTTAACAAAAGGAGATTAAATACAGCATAACTGAATCCATCACATGGCCCACTCAGTCCAATATCCTGTTTGCCATATTATGCGAGATTGTTCTAGGAAAAGCCACTAAACTCCAAGTAACATAAGTATGATGAGATTACATACAACTTTCCAATTTACAGAAAATAACCCCCAAGAACAACACTGACAATCTCTGCAAAAGCTCTAATTTGCTATAAATAAATGTTCTAAGCAAACACAAAATAAGGCTGATCCTGTTCTGCATGTGAAATGAGAAAGACCATGAGAAGCATCCATCTGTTTGCAATCATGAGCTCTGTGTGCTCTCTTGAAAGTTGTGTAGCTGCTTTTGGTGGGGTTTTTTTTGAGTTCTTGTACTAGTTTGAAAGCAAGCCAGTGAGAGACTCCAAGTCAGAACTATAATTTAATAGGAAAATTAAAATAAATGCAATAGTACAGAAACACTGACAGAGTCAGGATACAACCTGACACCCCGTCGGCTGGGGTGGTGGTAGCAGTCCAATTAAATGGTGGCTGCAGTCCTCTTGAAGTAATAGATATGGTTCTGTTGAAGCAGTGGTCCTGTAGAGGTCTGGTCTTCCTCTGAAGGTCCAGTAGTGGTTATGTAGCTCTTGTCCTCTGGGAACCCAGTAGGTAAGGGCTGCCTGTGGTGTTCCAAACCTCAGATTATATCCAGGTGGGAATGCTTGGTTCCTCCCCCTGGGCAGAGCATCTCACAATGGGCTGATGTAATTTTACGAGTCATGCAGTGAGGCCTTGATGGCCCATTTACAGAAGATATCTCCCAGAGGAAGTTATCAGGGATATGTCATGGAAGAGATAAAGAACAGTGCCCCACCTGGTTTTAACAGTTTATGGAGATAGTGATAGAATACATTTTGGTTACATCTTACATTGTAACCTAAGAGAATCCTCCTGTCTTTGTATCTGACCATCCAATTACTCCATGCTCCGTCCTACCAAGGTAACAGAGGTAGTCTGTATATACTGATATGAAACTATGTGAGCTGTAGTAAACTAAAAAAAAAAAAANAATTTAGTCACAGAAATTTAAACTCTGTTGTACCCTAAATCACATCAAGCTCATCATTAACCCAAACTTTTCTCAAACTTAACCCAAACCCAAGTTGTGTTATGAACCTGCTCTTTGGCGTTGTAGTCAGTTGAAACTTATTTGATGGACAAGTTGCTGATCCAATAGTGCTTCTCGTGATTTTGCATATTTAAAGGCAGCACAACTGCAGGAAGTTCCCTTTTATTCCAGCTTTTCCAGAGAAAGGGGGGAGAGGAATGGGCCCTGGGCTTCCTCTCCCAGAGTGGATCCAGGCCTCGCCCTTCCATTGTGGTGGTGGCCGCAGGCCAAGACGGCAGAGAAGCCATCCCGGAGCTGCGGGCAGCTAAGAAACAGCCATAAGATGCCACGTAGCCAAGAGCATACGGCGTGGCTTCTGGGGACCGGGGGGCTTCCTCTCCCCTTCCACACTGCCGACACAGACCCGTGCGGACCCGGCGGAAGCCAGCATAGCCTCCTCTTTGCAGCCAGCACAGCTCACACAGAAAGAAAGGAACATCATATGCAGGAGACGAGGACACCTTTTCTCCCAAGTCAGCAAGAAAAGAAAAGTAAAGCAAGTCACATGAGGAGAAAACATGGCAGCTCCAAGGTCAGAGAGAAAGAGAAAGTAGGTCACGTGAGTTGAAGCTCTTCTTGGCAGCGGGGAAAAGGGGGCAGAGGCACTTTGGTGCGTAACTTAAAAATGCTTCTTGCAAGCCAGGATAAAAACTGTAATATCACATACTGTTTGTGTCTCTTTAATCCATTTTAAGGTACATGGGGAAATGAGAAATCCACGCCTATGAAAATAAGAAATGCCTAGGCCAGGTTATATAGTTGTGAAGAGGCTTTTAGAGATTTTGAAGCAGACAGCCTTTGTATTCAGGCTAAAATAATTAATATTTAAAATAACCCCATGTGATGGCCCATGACTGGCAGTGTTGAAAGGACTGTGAGATTTTCATGGGAGAGATTTATTTTTTACATCAGCAAATTACCGGGCAGATTGCTGAGTTGTGAAGAATTTCTCAGCATTGCAGAAGAAACCCTTTTCCTTAAGCATAAGAGACGTTTAAGAACTGTTACACTGACTAAGTCCCATGTTTTGTTATCCTTTGTGCAAGTGAGAAAGGAAGAGGGGGTTCTGGAAGAAAGGGGGGTTTGCTTTTATTTCTTTCTTTTTACTTTTAATTCTGTTAGCAATAAGCTTTTCTTTATACAGCAACTGTTCAAGTCTGAACCTGTTTTGCCTGCCGTTTTCCAGTTTCCCACAATATTCTTTATTCCCCCTTATGCAAAATAACAGATTTCATGGGGCTTGGTGTTTAAAACCTGCATCAAACCGCGACAGGCGTGGCCTGATACATAATAAAAGCTGCACTTTTTTCATGGCCAGGATGATCCTTAAAACAGCACAGCTATGTTCCGACATTGTTGTGCCTGATCCAGTTGTGTCTCCCAAAACACCGTATACTGTGGCATTTAAGTTTGTCCACAACTTCGAATTCATCCCCCTAGATCAGGTCAGAAGAACAAAGCAAGAGATGAGATAGCTCATACTTTTACCATATAAATGAATGTCATCAAACAGGGAAAAATTACGTATTCATACCATGAGTAAACAGAAGTAGCTGTTAGCCACGTGCTCATAGGCGTAATAGAAAACCACATAAAATATTAGCAGAAGCAACTGCAGTAAATATAAGTAAAACATCTAAGAAGATTCCACTAAACTTTTTTCTAAACCTGTTCTAAATGTAGTTTTGAATATTACCATTTCCAGAATTTGGCTATACAATGAAGCATGCTAATTTTTATTTAATTAACATATGGAGAGAAAACACTTGAGTGCCAAACAGTTCTAACAGTGAGAAAAAAAATTGACTTTCAGTGCTTGATTTATGTAGATGAATTAATTTGAAATTAGAGCATAAGGCCTCCAAGCCTATAAATTCAAAATATCATGACAGTCATGTCCTGTCTTTCATAGCTTATTTGGGGATACAAACCAAATTATTGCAAAATTAAGTATCTAATCCATCTGTCTTTTGCCTAAGTGTTAAATATTTGGAGAAAATAAGGATATTTTAAAAGAAAAAAAAAGGCAGTGCCTTAAATTTAACAAAGTCCTTTGGTTCAGTTGCACAATTTTCACTGCATTCATTTCTTTCATGATTCATGATGGGTTCCCAGATCACCAAGTGGTTAAAACCATGAAAATTAAAGTGAAGCACATGTTTATGCTTTCATTGGATAACAATGTTACTTAACACATTGTAATAATTTTATTATAATTCTGATAAGGCTAAAATAAGTTAAGGTTCAGTTAAAATAAATGAGTGCTAAATTCAATCCCTGCAGAAACATTCGAAGCAAACAGTTGATAAAACTATTATAAACTAAATACTACAACTTTCAGGTTTGAAAAAATAATAGTATTAAAAATTCAGGTTTGCTTAGAGAACCATTCTCTCATCTCTTTTATTTTCTTCTTCTTCCACCCCCGAATCCTTGTATTAAGACTCAAAAAGTTGTTTTATTACTTACTTAATAATAACAGTAAGCATGTCACCATATACTTGGCATTGTGCAATTTTTTAACATTTTCTCTTTGTTTAATATCAAGGTAGATTCAAAGTCCAAGAATTTTAGCTTCAAATATTACTGGAGTTCAAATAATATGGCAATTCTAGGTTGACTGGTTGTGACTTGAAACTGTAAGACTGGATGCTGCTTTTAGAGTAAAATGTGTTGAATTTGCTGCTGTTACTCTAATTTTTCATCATATGAATTTGAAGTTCCTCATATTCAACTAAAACATTTCTATATCTGTTTTTATCTAACTAATTTAAAAAAAGGGCTTATCTGCTTTCAGATGTGTGCATATTTTCTGAAATTACTTCCAGCCTGGCATTAAAATCCATTGCTTAGTATTCCTGTCTGTAAATCTGGTTAACAAATCAATAACCTATGTCAAACAGTTTTCTTACATAAGCCCCTACAAGGGAGCTTTTGCATCTTTTCCTGTTCTTCTTCCTCCCCAGTACACTGACCTGTCTCTTTCCTTTCCATGGGTCCTTCTCCTAAACAACTCATAACAAATCTGACACGTGGCCACAGTTTCTTTAAAACAATTCTAGAATGTTCTTTCTCTGGCATCACATTATGTCCTCTACCCTTGTAGCAAATAAGCCCCTGTGTTTTTCACAGTTTTTACAGGTAGGGAGAATTCCTTCTCTGTTTCTTTTGCAAACCCCAGATTGGCAATACCTGAATTATTCTCCCTGGTGGACCTAAGGGCAGCTGATTTTAGTGCAAACTGTGAGCTTGCACTGGTCAGGTTGCTCAGGCTCTCCACACCCTTTATTACTTGATAAAGGGAAATCTTTTTAATATCTGTGAGAAGTATACAAAGGGTAAAGCAAATAATATAATCAGATTTGAGAAAAGCATGACTTAAAATTAAAGGAAGGGCAAAATGAGTTTTTTGTTACTTTATGAGTAAGGGTCCTGAAAGGAACAGGTTTTTATTTGTCATAATTTTTTATTCGTTTTGTCTAGAATGAGTAGATAAACACATAATAGGCTTAAATTCAAGCAAACCAGGTTAAAGTAAATAGACTTTCTAATAGTAAGAATGGGGAAACAAACAGATACATTTCGTAAGCAGTTGTGAAGTCTCTGCTATTGTCTTCAAAATCACAGTCAAAATCATCAGAAATGTGGTGCAAATCACATTCTTTCTGTGGAGTAAGAAGATGGAATATGTGACCTGTTAAGGTCAGTGTTCTATGGTTTCCAGGACTAAAATTTAATTAAGAAGAACATAATTGGAAGAAGGCACTGGTATATCATAATTGCTGCTTTTATAAGCAATATTTCTTGTAGTCTGAGAATGTTTATTACACACTGATAGAGTGTACTGGTTTAACACCTCCGGGGATTTAAACTCCAGGTAAGACAGTCCCCTTCCTCCCTCCTTCTCTTCCTTCTCCTGTGGCAGAGGGACAAGGGCAGCGACTATGGACTGGGATAACAATTCACTGAAAGCAAAGAGCAGTGGAATAAGAATTGCACAGTAACAGCAACTATATTAGTAACAAAAGTATACAGAGGAGAAGGTGCTTCACACACAGAAGGTGTTTACACCTTCACTGAGATCTGCATGGCTGCCGGGACAAGGACAAGGTGGCGGACATCCCTGCAGCTCGGCGGTGACACACAGCTGTTCCTGAGGCAAGACAGGATGGCAGCTGCTCTCCGCCACCAGTGTTCCCTGTCCCCGAGTCTAGGACAATGGAAAACCACGAGAAAAAAACTGTGAAAGCTGGAGCATCCGTGTTGTGCTGCTTGCTTTTCCAGACTGCTCTGCTGGTTCGATTCGCACAGTGATGCTGCTTTGGATTGCTCAGGTCACTCCACTCTGCTGGGCTCATGCTCAGCTTGGACTCGGCTCCTCTCCCCTCGGTTTGTCACTGCTTTGTTCCCTGTGGCTGCTTCTGGTTCTCCACTGCTGGGAGTCAAATCTCGGAGCCACTCTCAGCTGTGTTTGCTGCGTCTTGGAGGAATAGGAAGGGACGATTGGCGTTAGGGGAGGGACAGAGTCCACAGTGTTGGTGCTGGCAGTCCGCAGCATTATCGCAGCTGGCACCTTTCCTGAGCAAGAGAGGGAACAGAATGGTGCAGTTCCGGGGGTCTGCTGCTTTTCTCTTCCCCAAAACCACGCTGCCCAGCAATGACGTGCGTGGTATAGAACAGCAACTCAGCCATGCTCATGCAGCCCTAAAGCTCTGCCCCCTGCAAGCAAATTTAGGAGGAGAGCTCTGGGGTTACTTGGTCCAACCTCCAGCTCAGCAGGGCTGACTCTGAAGCTACGTCAGGTTGCTCAATCCTTTTTGCTGATTTTTAGTATGTCCAGGAGTAGAAATTTCATAGCAACTAATTTCAATGTTTAACCACTCCCACGGTGATATTTTTTCTTATAGTTGGAATTTACCTTGTGGAGCAACTAGTCTCTTGAATGCGTACCTGAAAGCATCTGTCTTGTCTGTAATCACCACAAGGTATCTAAAAACAAATTTAACATTCCCCATCACTGAAATAATGTTTGACTTTCTACATATAGTACTGAATATCCCAAGTAAGTGAGGACTAATGGTTATCTGCCACATGTTACATTAATTTCAATATAAAATTACAACTTAACCCAGGTGATTACTGAATGAGTTCATACAATTCTGAATGTGATGTGTCTTACTAGACTTAAAGCTAACTTCTGAAACTTAACCCTTTAAGACTGGTGAGAATTCCTGAGAGATCCAAAGGGAACTGATTGGCTTACAGTCAGGTGATTTTCTTGAGCAGTTGATAAACAATGAAAAAATCCCCAAAACCAAACTACAATTATTTATTACAGAGACTCTTCCCATCTTTCTCTCCTGAGATCACAAAACATTCAAATCATTCAAGAAATAGGGGTCATGTGTCTGATATGTTAAAATTGAACAGCTGCCAGGTGTGCTGTGTACAGCAACCGTGACCTGAGGTCTGTTAGCAGCATTTGTTTGATAGAGAAGTTCTTCTGTAAATACAGTTATTGTGACACGATTAGTTTGTCCACAGCTTTAGCTTAACTTGTCCAAATAACTGATGGCTATTAAATGTAGGCTTCTTGTTTAGAAAGGGATAAAAGTCTGACAGACTTTTATTCACGCTCTGTTACCAGCTTCTGACTTTTGTAACAGACACTGATAGACACTTCTTATTATTGTGAATTGAAATAAAAGACAAACCCTTTCTTTCAGAGCACCACAACACAGGACACTGTCCATGAAGCAGAAGAAAAAAATAAGAATAAATTATATGTAAGTCGTTAGGAGAAAAAACTAACTCAAAGTGCTAATTTACATCTTACGTGTGTATTAGACTAATACTGAGGAAAAAATAAACATTGCTGTAAAGGACAGACACATGACTACTAAAATTTCTGAAAACAGGACATTCAGAACACATTTTTAAAAGGCATTAAGAATATTTAAGTATCATTGTAAGAACCAAGGAACTACTCTAAATTGCTCTATATCTGGTAGAATCAGGCCTCCTTTTTGGTACTTTTCTCTCCCCTATACATTCTGTAGAGTGATTGTTCTGCTTTGTTGGTCTATCTTTTCTTTTTTTTAAAAATTATATTAATTTCTTTCAGAATAGTGCTGTTTTCATTGTCAAAAGTTTCAGAACTCCATTACCTGCCTGGGGTTGTATTACTTTATCACTTATCTGAATGTGATATTTTTGAAGTCATACAAAAATTGTGTCTTGAAAGTCAGCATTTATCAGCTACAGGTGTGAATTCTTTTCTGACATGTTAGAAAAGACTCTTTAGTTGATGCAATTAAAAGAATTAAAGTGATTATTTATAATTGCCAAAGCTCTTCCTGTTCAAGAGTAAAACTGGTGTAATTGTCAAAAGGACTTGAACATATTTATGTGTTCTGTATGTAGTAAACAAAAAAATTAATTAAACAGCTATTAGAAAAGCAAATACTAAAAACTGTGGAGTGACATATGTCCTCTAGAAGTAGAGACTTACAGCAGTTTGCTGACTACTCTTTATTTTCTAATCCATACCATTCCCTACAGTGAAGGAAAAAAAATAACTATTATTACAGGTCAGGAGGAAGAGCTCTCAATACCTTTAAGGAAAAAAAAGCCTGCTCATAGGAGCTTTATAAGAAGTCCCCTATGGCTCAATTTCTGATGTCCTCCTGTTCTGAAACAAAAATGTCTAACCTGCTCCCTTCCTTCTGCTCTGGAAACCTGTTGAATTTATCAGTTCACTCAGATCTATGTGCCAATTCTCACTGCCTGGGTGAGAATATATATTATATATATACATATATATAATTATATAATAAAAACAGCTGTAGCTATTTAAAAGATGCTACAAGTATGTCTTTGATAGGCATTCTTTCAAAGACAGAGAAAGAGAGAACATGGCATAAGAGAGAAACTTGTATAAGGCTGTGACCATGTGACCAGAAATAAGGTAGAAAGGTAGAGGGTGAACAGCTCTCAGACTTACGCAGTATTTTTCATTTCCACTTCTGAAGATACTCTGTGAAGAGCGTGTATTATTCCCACTGTAGTGATTGAGACAAAGGCTTTCAGGTCTTAGTAGAGATAAAGTAGTCTTAGATTGAGACAAAGGCTTTCAGGCTTAGTGTGCCATGAACAGATGTAACTGGAAATTTGAAATGTTATTTTAATGTACCATGGGCTATTCCTCACAAGTACAGGTTTTCTAGGTTTCTATCCCAGTGTCCTGCACTACAGGGGCTACGTAGGCACCAGGATGGTTACACTCAAAGAGTTGCTGTCAACTCAGCTCAATGGCCAAATGGAGACCAACGATGAGTGATATTTCTCAGGGGTTGATGGTGGGACTGGCACAGTTTAACATCTTTGTTGGTGACAGGGACAGTGGGATCAAGTGCACCTCAGCAAGTTTGCTGATGACAACAAACTGTGTGTTGCAGTTGACACACTGGAGGGAAGGGATGCCATCCAGAGGCACCTCGACAGGCTTGAGAGGTGGACCTGTGCGACTGCTTTCAGGAGAATAGCAATCATCCCTGTAGCTCCTGGGGCTAAGATGGAGGTGACCTTATACTCAAGGGTTAAGCTATTTTTTATGATGAGGTCATCCTGTTCTGTGTCATCCGGTATAAATACATCAGCTTTCCCTGTTTCCATCAATATTGGAGCTGTGAAATTGTGGTTTAAAGATGCTGTATTTTTCATTTGATTGCGGAAATGGGTCTTACTGTATGCTAGTATTTGTATTTTGTATGTAAGAAGTGGGTTATATGTCTGAGAAAAAAGAGACACCCTACTGAGATCAAACACCAGAGAATATCAATGAGATTCCATGTTTCATTTTTATATACTGCACAGTAGTCTTATCAAGCAAGTGTAATGGAGAAATAAATGCAGTTTTTTAGTGAGTAAATTATTTCCTTTTCTTCTCATCTTTTTATTTATGACAATGATTGAATTTAATCAGAATGAAGCAGAATTTGCTTTAATTTGTTTGCAGCATGCTGTGTTTCAAAGGCTAAAATTTATCCACAAAATTGTTCCCACTAACTAGCTGTCACAGATCACAGGAACAATGCTTTTCTCTGACCTCATCTAACTTCTGTGTAGGAATCTCTATATTCAAAAAACAATAAAGAAAACTTTTAATCAAGAGTCAATATGAAGAACTAATGACTCAGCATGTTATCTAGATACCATGATTAGCAGAAGGTGAAAATTATGTCACTACCATTTTATTCTCAGTTCTCCCTATTCTTTTCCTTCAAAAAGATGTTTGTGTTTTACAGATACTTTTTGATTTATTGCTTCATAAATTATAGTATTTGGTTAAAAATGCAGGATATGAGATCAGTCTCCAAGGACTGTATAGGGCTTGCAAACACAGAAGGGATAGCAATTTAATTCAAAAATTAGTCTGCTATTCAGAATATTGCCTCTTCTTAACAGCTTCATATATCTTTTGTCTGACTCCAGAGCCAAAAGAGAGGTTTTGATACTTTCAGCAGGTTCTCATTTTATTTCCAAGCTTTTCTATTGAACATTGTCATAAAAGATACCTGTATGGGAATTCTACTAGTGGAACATCTAAAAAGGATTTTATTTCTTTTTCATTACTAGATTTTTCCCCTTATTTCACAGCGTTGTTACCACAGGTCTCCTGCAGGCTGTCTGTGGCCCTTTTACACTCCTACTAAAAAATTTTATGGCATCTGAGTAGCTGATATAGAGAGACCTCAGAACCTTGATGTTACTAAAATTCACAAGTACCATTATGCCCTGAGTAAAACACTGCATTTTTTTAAATTTAAATTTTGCTTAATACTACAAGGCCTAGACAGAGCAGTGAGGGGGGAAATTTATGGGAAGACATCTTTCTGAAAGGGTTTCTTTCTCAGCATGTACCATACATATACACAACTATGTGTTCAGATTTTGTTAATAGTATCCCAGACAAGAGTTCCAAATCTGCCACATTGTTTCTGCTTTTTCTTCCATTTTCCAAAAAAATAATCACTGTTTACTGTAGGAGTTTGAGGATGCCAAGTACTTCAGATCCTGCGATATTTCTGTTATTCTATTAATTTGAAGTTTCCTTTGTATATTAAAATGTTCTATTAAACAGAGCATTATGTCGCTGTCTTTTCTGTATCGTATTTTCTAGCATACTGATACTCAAATAATAGACTGTCTACTGCTCTAGGACTTTTACATGCATATAATACAAAGAGATCATTAACTGTGTTTATTTACAACATCCTGAGAGACAAAATGGACATTGCAATATACAGTGAAAACACAGGAGAACACAGGATATGGAAATAAAAACTACCAAGGTTTCTTGAACTTCTTATGTATGAAGGAAATGTAGTTTCAAGTTGGGTGTGCCTTTTTACTTCATGAACTTTATGAGTTCCTGAGCAAGCTTTTAGGTGGAGCATATCATAAGCTTACATAGGTTACATATCCTTAGCATGTTCTTGCATGTGGAACTTCTGATAGCACAAAGTAAGTTATGGAGGAATAGTTCACAGCTTTCACAGCTTTTCTTTTCCTATACTCCACCAATTCCTTTAAAAGAAATATTTTGGGTAGGATTAGACCCTATGACTGCCTTACGCTGAGGATATTTTCTCTGCCATGCCTCTAGTATTGTAGACACCATTTACAAACGAAGCCTTCTGTTTTCTACTCAGCATTATCACCTTGTTGGCACAAAAATAGGGCAATATGTAGAAATAGGAGCAAAATGGCTTGTTATAATATACACAAAGTAGGTAAGAAAAATGATGATGGTTTTAAAAACTGAATTGAGGAATTAATTATGCTTTCCCCTAACATTTTGAAAAATGACAGGTAAAATTCAGTTCTCTCAAGTTCTCTGGTTAATTTCATGGGACAGGATCCTTTCTGTACTGTCCCTTCCAAAGTAATAACTTTCCAGAATATGTGTATCATTTTTTATCCATTTCTATGGCAAAATCATGTGGGCTTTTAATCTTTTTGGTGTTTCAAATATAGTGTCAGTGGAGTTGATGTTATAAAACCTTATAATCTTTTTAATTTTGTAAAGAAAAGTGATGTAGTACTCATGCTAAATAATGGTCATGGTTGATTTTAAGTAAATATTAGTGTTTTTCTTCAATAAGAGGTCTTATAATTGATCACCAGGTGGTATCAGAAAAAATTTACAATCAAATAACTATTCATTCTGACACAAAGCTAGAACTAAAAGTCTTTATTCTAATCAATTGTTAGCAAGCTCAATTCAGCTTGCAAGTAAAATAAGACTAGAGCAACCTCTTTGTTTGCTAGCTTGTCTTCCCTTGATCCTTTCTAAACAGTTTTACAATTGTTATTTTTTAGCATATTTCTTCTTATCAATTCTGCTTCCTTATTTACATATGTCACAGTAATAAAGCTAGTAAACACTGTTCTCAAAAAATAAAGTTACAAAAAGTAAACCAATACCTTCCTGTCATCTAATTCTTTATCATGATCAGTGAGCTATCAAATGTCTCTTACCAGAACTTTTACTTGAGATACCTTCTTGATGTTTGTGTGGTACATAGACCACTTATCAGCCAATAGTGCTATAAGATAAAGTGCTAGTAGAATTTATGTAATTAAACTAAATAGAAATAAATTATAAGTACTTCCTTTTTGATTATTTATTTCATAGGTTAAAAAGTATTAATAGTGAATCATGCTCTGTATATTACTGAAAAATAAAGCTATCAGATAGGAATGATAGGGTAGGGGGGGTTATGTATCATGAGACACATTTTAACCACATCTTTGGGAAAACTTCAAGACCCTCCTGGTCTTAATTAAACAAATGGCTTATCAGTGTATAATCAAAATCATTTATTATTTCAAGGTGGGGTCTGAATGCGTTAGTTTGAGATTGCTGAACAAAAGTACCATTTCACCACAATAAATTCTTCTCAATCTTTTATCAAACTGTTTGATAATATGGTTTCTTTATGGAATAAAAATCTGCATTCATGACACGTATATGAGAATAAATAACCCACACTGTGAGTTTTAGTTTAAAATGCATATCTCAAATGATGGTATTGATCTGTATTCTGTACACAAACTTTTATGCACATAATCACAGTCTAAAATTAATTAAAACCCTGGTTTATTTATCACAGTTGAAACAACCTGTTAAGTAACCCAAGGGTTAATTCTGTATTTTCACCTGAAAAATTGTGCTGCCTCTTTCCTTTACAATGATAGATACCTGAAGTTATTAAAAAGGACAAAACACATTATCATGGGTACAACAGAACTGGCATGTCATTAAACTGCTCCTCATCAGCTAATTTGGGAACTGATTGGATAAATACTGCAAAAATCTTTTCCACCTCAAAGGAAGGAACGTTAATTCTACATCTAGTGTTGATGGGTTCATGTCTAATTGGAATAGGCAATAATGATCAGGTGTACTGTTTTACAGAGCTTACTGAGATAATAAGCAGCTTTTATATTGTCATTTTCAAGCCACGCCAATCTCTCTGCAGTGATTTCTCATCTGTATCAGTATGTAGATGTGTTGGCTGATGAGGTCCTATACAGTTGATTGTAGGTTCTTTGTGTTACTATTTTCACAGTATGGTAGTACATTTTTACCTATGCTTGAGGTTGTGTCTTTTCTTTCTTTCAGGGGTTTTCTTTCTTCAGATATTCACTGATACTGAAGCGGCACCTTTTAGATTGATATTGCACGTTGAGAACTGTTGCCAAAGTCAGTTCAGAGAACTTATAGGCTGTATTATAAATACATAAAAATAAAATAAACTATAAATTGGTAAATAGATAAACAAAGGTAATTTTAAAAATCTGAGGGTAAAAATACAATTTCCGTGCTTTATTTTATAAAAGGGAGAGAAATCACACAACAAATCTTTTTCAAAACTTACATGTATAACAATTAATTTGAAGGGAAATGTATCAGCTTTCCAACTGAAAAAGTGACTAGTTTTGTTTAGAGATGTCAGAAATTTATTTTTTAAAATTATTATTATTAGTAGTAGTATTATCATTATCATTATTATTATTATTTCCCATGAATGATAACAAAACATGTACAATTTTTACTTATTTCTAAAGGCCCGTGTGGCTGCAGACTCTTTCTACATTTCATCTTTAATTGAGAGGATTCTCATAAGATGAATTTTTTTCCATAGCATTTTGAACACTGATGGCCCAAACAAATATGCAAAAAGTGTGAAATTTTCTAATTAATGTGAAGTAGTTTTATTTACAGTGGACTCCCAACTGCACACTGAAAGCAACTCTTTTATAGCATGTTTCAAACAGTCCCATCTTTCAGCAGATCTATAATAATTATTCATTTAGTGATGTTTATTCTGAAATTATGATTGAATTTCAGATTTATCCCAGAAAAAAGGTTGCTTATCAGGTCTTTCGAGGCATGATGCAAAGAATGCCATTGTGAACTTACAGGATATTTCCAGTGATAAGAGAGACCTAGACTCCATGCTTTCAGTACTGCACCTGCACTGACTCCAAAAATTGCTTTGTATAAAAAATATGTTAAAAGTAAAGGAGTCCAGAGTGAAACTTAATCTTCCATGATAGGCAATAGGCTTTTTATGATTTCTTCTTTATATTTTTTTTCTCGTACTCTTCAGTGGAACTGTGTAAGACACCTGCTTTCTGAAGTGGGGCACAAGGGAATTGCAGAGAGTCCTCCCTGTGTTAGAAGTGCCTAAAGCACCAGACACTGAACAAGGGAACTGCATGAATGCATTGAGGTTTCTGCACCCTGGGCTAATACAGAAAGGAATTCTCTCTTAACCACTTTTGTTGTTGTTGTTGTTGGGAGTTTTTTTTGTTGGTGGGGTGTTTTTTTTGTTTTTTCTTTTTTTTTTAGGGCGTGGAGGGAATGAGAAACCTCAACCTTTTATCGGGAATTAGATAGCTTTCCAAAATGTCCAATAGTTAGCTTATTCAAGGAGTATTGAGAAAAGAACATCATGTTTCTGGACTCAGAAATCTCTGGGACTTTTAAGACAGATGCTGATGGACTTAGCTATTGCATAGTGGTAGTTCCAAAGAAGAGTATTCAGGATTACACCACAACTGAAAGTCAAACATACACAAGTGACAGTTTAATGTATCTTTCATGCATTTGGCATTTCAGTCTCAGGTATGATTCATGACAGATGCTCTTTCTCCTGGGCTGCAAACATAGTGCACTTCATCCCCTCTGCAATTGTCTGCCACAGGAAAGTGGTCTCTGACTAGAAGAGAGTAAGTTTTGGAGAAAGAAGCACAACCATGTGAAAGCACAGATTTCCATTTAAGAATATAATTTACTCTTTCTAAAACTGCTTCCTACATAGCTGCATCTGATTTGGGCAGTGGTATAACAGCCAGTCTGATGGTACTGAAAGTGCCATTTTGATGAGAAAACGGAATCAAATAGTTTTCCCTTAGGTTTTGAACTTCTTATGCTGCTAAATGCAAATTTCTCATATAGAAATACTTGTAGTTGAAGCTGAATCAAGTTTTATTACGTGTCAAACCTCCACCTCCTTTCTGCCCCTAATATTCTGAGATAATATTCGAAACCAAGCATTATCCATTGATAAAAACATTAATCAGTGTATTGGCATTCCAGTACTCTAGAATTTTTTTTTTATTTTTTTGAAACTAAATAGCTAAGTCCAGAAAGAAAAACTATATAGTGCAATATGGAAGAACTCAAGGCAAACCAAAACTACTGAACAAGGGAAGAAGAAATCTCTTGGTTTACCCCAAAAGCTTTGTTAAAGAAGCTTTGGAAGTTTCATTTTCTCTGAGAATTAAGGATTCTATCTAGTCCTTCCTTCTATTAAGGAAAGTGGGACTGGGTAGGAATACATGTATTATTTGTGGTATGTTGACAGCCTTTTTTTATTTAAAATACATATAAATAACAAATATTTACTCAGTTCAAATGTTCTTTGAGCAAAGTGTTTAAATAAAGCCATACAGTGACAAAATGCTGAGCATTAAGCTACTATGGGCTACAATTCATGTCTTAAATTATTTTTTCCTGAGGACAGCTATAACTTCTGCAGGAAAGGCAATTCAAGAACACATCTTGAATTCTGGTTCTTTCAGAACATGTTCAAATCACAAGGGAACAGAATTGCATGTTATATTTGAAAACTTGTGGGAACCTGATTTTCAAGAATTAATTGAACTTATTTTTTCTTTATGATGACTTGAAAATTAGGTATTGCTTCTACTTCTCTAAGATGTAAAAAATAATAAAATAAAAATGCAATTTGGGAAGGAAAAGTACCAGTTACAACATCTGACTAGGAACATGTAGATTTTTACATTAAAAAGAGATGGATTCTTTGTAGAGTTTGTTACAGAAGTCTCTCAACTTTTTTGCAGTACTTTTTAAATAAAGAAATTGTAATCAGTTCCACTTTATTAAAAATGAAAATTTAAATCTAATTACTTTGACATATTAAAAAGTGAAATAAATGAATGGCTATGTATATCTAGAGATACTCCCTCTGACTAAGTTCATTTATAAATATGTTTAAGCATCCTCTAATTATTTAAAAATAGAAAGGAAAAATTTTCCTGTTGCTTCCCAGGGTATAAGGGTAATAGTTGATTAGTCTACAGGTTAGCTGCACAAATTCTTTAGGGTAGAATTTGGCAAGAGATTAAAGCACTTGAACTCAAATGTCTGTATGTTAATGTCTACATGGGGAAGATGCCTAAGCTTCCCTTAGGTCAATACAATGTCAGGCAATACTCTAAACTGAGCCTAGAAATCCATTTAGCTCAACAACCAGCCCAGTAGCAATGCAATTCACTTGCTTAAGCATATCCTGGGGTATCTGAATTGTCAGATATGGCAAAAGACCTGTTTAATGTCACTCACTTTTGCAGCATGAAGTGAATTAACTGAGTGAAGCAGCCATGCTGCCTGCATACACATGTGATTCAGGTGCCTTGGTCTCCTCCTGAACTTCTGAGGCATCACTGGCTCAGCAGATAGATTGCCTGCTGGATGGGATATCTCAAATGGCCCTGTGCACCCAGGTATGGCCAACTGAATCACAACTTACATGTCCCTAAAAGCTCCCAAATTAAATGTCTGGGTACATTGGTTCCTTGGCCAAAATTTGGTTATTCAGGGACATAGAAGGACGAAAATTACTCTCAAAACAGGTAGCAACAAAAACACTTTCCCTTTCTGTTTTCCCTATAAATACATTTAAAGAAGGAAAAAGAAAAACAACCCAAACATTAGAGCATAAATTTTATTTATTGCAAATAGAACATAGTCCATTGTAAGGCCAAGGAAAGCCTTCTTGTTGCAGATTTTGCCATTGCAACTTTTTGAAGTGCTTTGTTACTTCATGGAGCAAAAGTAGTAGGGATAGCTGGGGTGATCTTGGTTACTACAACTTTTCCATGACTGTTATTTGTGTGAGTCTTGCCATAAAGGGACTTATTCCCCAGAAATTGTCATATAAGCATGACAAGGTATTGCTTCAGGCTTAGATGATAATAAAATTGAATGAAAATTAATGGTAAAGGAAGTATATCCTAGACTGTATTTCAAATGAAATACAGTATTCCTAGAAGTAAAATGTAAAGGTTCATTTGACTACTGAAGGAAGGTGCAATTTATAAGAGCAATATTGCTTGTACTGTTAGAACTAGCAGAAAAAACCCAGAACATAAGTGTCAAATAATGAATTCTTCCCAGAACAGAATATTGATGCTTAGGGACAACAGAAAGACAATCAATGAAGTTTTTTCCCCTTTTCAAATACTCTAAAGTGGAATAAAAATGAGCTGAAAATAGCAAAAATATGTGTTTTGTTTGACTAAAAAGTAATTTGATCAATTTCCATTATTTAGTTTCTTTCTGAAGCGTGAAGGAAGAATAGTTGCAGTTATTTGCTGACAGAAGCATTCCTCACTTTGAAAGTAGGCAAATAAGTATTCTTTAATTCATTGACAATTTTTCCTACACAGATCTATCATGTTTGTCCTTGGTTTCTTTAAGCATTTCACTGTTGTGAAATAAAAAACCCTTAGGGAAATCTGAGACTGACGAAGTATTACTGTCTCTCTTCTCAGTTTCTCCTCCTGGATTTAAATAAATGCTATGCAATCAAAATTAAAGAAGGTTGTTCAATAAATGTGGGATGGCTTACGCAATTTTTTTAAGGTCATATCTCAGTGGCTGCCAGAGTGTCTCGATTAGTTGCTTCTATTTTTACATATAAATAATGTTTGTCTGCAGCTTGAAATTGTCTGATGAGTAAGCTTATGTCACTTTTCAAAGTCCAGCAAATAGATGGATTCAGCAACACATCTTGTGATAAAATCATTACCTTTGGTTACCTCTTTCCCACTATCTTTCTAGAGTGACTAGGATCTGGAGAATCAATAGTAAATGTGAATTAGGTCCATTTAGTCATCCATGAATCAAAATAGTTAATTAAAAAAATATACTATCATCAATATCTGATTTCAAAGCTGATATGTTACAATAACTTTGGGAATAGTAGTTCATCACCACTGAGATTTTGAGCTGGACAGTGGAAACCTTTTCAGAGAAAAGAGAAATACTAATTTCAGTGAATAACTTGCAAATTTTCAGATTACTATGTATTTTATAATTTATCTTCTTCAGTTGAACAGTTGAAAAGCTACTGTAAGAATTCAAATGCCTATATACTATCAGACTTGAGTTTCAACTATAAGCACAGTTTTGTCAGTCCTCACACTTACCTGTGTGCAAAGCCTTTGTATATTCTACAAGTATCCTAGTTTGCCTCAGGGCATCTACCTCACAGTGGCATGTAGGACATGGTTATCCATATTTCTGAGTTCCTGAAGAGCTGTGTTACATTCTAAGTTCTTAAAGAGCTGCATGTTTTGTGCAGCCTGTTACATGAGTTAATCTGCTCATCTGAGTACTACAGCTTTTCAGATACAGCCTTCCTGCCATGGGATTTAAGCAGACTACAGATCCCTGGATTTACCATTATACTGTAGGAAAAACACTTTTTTTGCTGTCCTTGTTGTTCGTTGTTTGTGAGTACAAAATACAGTTGTGTTAAAAAAAAAAGAAGTTGCATAAATAATAAACAACCTTCTGGGCAGATGTATGCAAGTGGTAGAGTGGGCTGCAGTCCTTCAGGATAAACCTGCTCCTGTGGGGGAAATATCTGCCCCAGCACCTGGAGTGCTGCCTCCCACGGTGGCCATGGGGTTGTTTCTCACACTTTCTGACCTCGCTCCATCCTCACTCTGTCCTGCAGCGTTTTTCCCTTCCTTACACATGCAGTGCCTGCGGTGCCCCGGCCGTGGTGGGTAGTTGGACCTGGCTGGAACCGGCTGTGTCCAGCTGGGGCAGCGCATCAGACATGCACTGGAATTTACCACATAGAACAGCTGCTCATACAGACATATTCTCACACAATGAAAGAACAACAAAAACCACCAGATATTAAAGGTACAGAATTTCTAAACCTTTTCTTTCAGCTGAAGCATGAACCATTTGGTAATGTTAATGAAACATTCGATTTGATGAATTTTCTTGTAGTCAAGTAGCAAATTATTTCCAGAGCCCTTTATGTCACATTTAGCTTTCCATCTGTTCTTGCTTTAGTTGGGTGTCGTGGTCTAACCCTAGCCAGCAAACAAGCCCCACGCAGCTGCTCGCTCACTCCCACCACAGAGATCAGGGAGAGAATCTGAAGGATAAAGTATAAAAAACTCACACGTTGAGATAACACAGTTTAACAGGGAAAGCAAAAGCCGCACACACAAGCAAAGCAAGCCAAAGAATTAATTCACTGCTTCCCATGGGCAGGCAGGTGTTCAGCCATCTCCAGGAGAGCAGGACTCCATCACACATAATGGTTACTTGGGAAGACAAATGCTATCATTTCAAACATCTTCCACTTCCTTCTTTTTCCCTCCTCTTTATATTCTGACTATGATGTCATATGGACTGTAATATCCCTCTGGTCAGTTTGGGTTGCCTGTCCTGGCTGTGTCTCCTCCAAATCTCCCATGCACCCCCAGCCACCTCGCCAGTGTGGCAGTATGAAAAGCAGAAAAGGCCTTGGCTCCATGTAAGCCCTGCTCAGCAATAACAAAAACATAGAATTGCAGAATCACAAAATTAACTGGGTTGGAAACAACCTTGGAGATCATCGAATCCAACCTATGACCTAACATTACCTTGTCAACTGGATCATGGCACTAAGTGCCACATCCAGTTTTTTCTTAAATACCTCCAGGCATGGTGACTCCACCACCTCCCTGGGCAGCCCATTCCAATGTCCAGTCAGTCTTTCTGTGAAGAACATTTTCCTAATGTCCAATCTAAACCTCCCCTGATACAGCTTAAGCCTTTTTCCTCTTGTTCTGGTGCTCATTGCTTGGGGGAAGATGCCTACCCCCATCTGGCTACAACCTCCTTTCAGGCAGCTGTAGAGGGTGATAAAGTCTCCTCTGAGCCTCCTCTGTTCTAGGCTAAACACCCCCGGCTCCCTCAGCTGTTCCTCAAAGGACTTGTGTTCTAGACCCTTCACCAGCCTTGTTGCCCTTCTCTGGAAACACTCCAGCATCTCTCAACATCCTTCCTTAACTGGGAGGCCCAGAACTGGACACAGTACTCAAGGTGTGCCCTAACCAGTGCTGAGTACAGGGGAAGAATCACTTCTCTAGTCCAGCTAGCCATACAAAACCATGTTTATCCTCTGACATTGCAAATCTGACTTGGAACATTTAGAGTGCATGTTTTCATTCATTTTTATGAATGCTAGTGTGTGTTTCCATCCATTGAGATAAACTTGCTGTAAAGTGAGCTACTCCCCAGAATTTTTGATGTATGGCTTGATGCCTTAGGTTTTAACTTTTATATTTTTTCAAATCCTGTACTGCTTAGTGCGTAACTCTGAAGTTTCTTGTAGCCTGCTAGCTGCTGTTCTCTTATGCCAGATAGACATAACAAAGCTTCTCAAGCCTGCTCTCCAAGGATACCCAGACTGTCCTAGGCCCAAAAAGTATAAACTGACATCTTTAGAAGGGGGGTGAGCTTGAAGAAATTATATCATTAACTGAAGCTTTAATTGGAGAATTAACCCTGATATGCAAATGAACCAAACTTATAAAAGTGTGAAGAACTCGTGACTCAGGGTCCATCTTGGGCATCGCCTTTGGCCTGCCCAGGGTGTACCTTTGAAGGCCCTTCAAATAAATACCTACCTTTATTCCCTTATTCCTGTCTAGTCTCTGTTTTTTAGGTGGCCACATCAGGCATTAGGCTGACCAGGTATTTCTCCTGGGTTAGATGTTTACTGCAAAGTAACGGTAAGGGAAATATATTTGCAATTAAAATAAAAAGCATTATTTGTAGTATAATTTCCAGGAGAAATACAGCATACTGTACTGCTGCATTTTAAGTACAAATGGAAAAAACCACAAATTCTAGGCATAACTTATATTACCAAAACAATTTAGCCATTTTGTTAATACATTGAAATTTCAGGTTCCGTAAATACAATGTTGTACATTAAATTTTATTCCTGTATAAGCAGAATAATTTTTATTACAACCTGATACCATAAATAACAAATATAACTTTGTATTCCTTTCTATACAGGGACTACACAGATTTTCATTGTACTAACCTAGTGATTTAGTTAAATTGTTTTGAAACTGCCCCTAAATTCTTTAGAATTTTTGACATATTGTATGTATTCACCATAAATGTCTGCCTTTCAAAAATTACTTTCCCTTTGCCTTTGTTTCTTTGCTTTTTAAATGAACAGGAGACAGATGAGAGAGAAATAAATAGTAAATTACATGTACAGCTCTACTCACTCTTTTAAAATTCTAAATTTTTAACACAGAAATGAAGCAAGCTTGAATTCTGATTATCAGATAGCGACACTGTTTCCTCTTACACTATTTGGGAACCTGAATACTGCATCAAGCTTGCAATCAGGATAAGGGTGCACAATTAAAATTATGAACACAAGATTGTTGTTTCTGGAAATGTACAAAAAGAACAGGATTTCATCACTTACTGTATCATAATTTAGCAGCTCTGAAGTTATTTTGTGAACAGATAACTTACATGAAAAAAATGAAATATTTTATATTATGCCACAGCATTTAAAAAAAAAAAAAAGTCTACGTAGGAGAACTGAGATTTCTGATGGAGCCTGGAACTTCTTTCTAGCAGATTATCATAGTTAAATTCCTAAAACAGATTTAGCAGAAGGACTAAGATCCACCCTTAATTTTCCACAAAATTTGGATCAAACAAAGCACAACGAAGATTACCTTTCATAGTTGTAGAGCTTGGAAGCTTTCTGAATCTACTTATATGAACAGTTACAGAGTGTGATTCTGTAAAAAATTTTTTTCTGTTTACTCAGGAATGCTTATGCAGCAGGAAAATTTTATATAAACATGTATATTGCATTTAAAAGGTATTTTTAAAGAAGTGAAGGAAAAAAGTTGTATCTCTAAGTATATGGTTTTAAAAGGTCATACAGTGGCTTTAGATTTTGATAACTGATCATGGTTTTGAATAACTTCAAGAGTAAAGGAAGGTAGCTGAACCTGAAAACAGCAAAAGGTCATTATTATCATAATCTGTATTTGCTTGAATCATCAGATTCATATCACTTGAGGCTTTGCTTTACAAGAAACATACCAAAATAGGAAACCTATTAGTTTTTCCTAAAAAGCCATGAGTATATTGAAAATAAATAAAATTTTTATTTTTTCAAGATAATACTATTTTAACTAGATGTGGAAATTTTGAAAATATTATATCATATTATCTGTAGAAGTTAGGTTATAGAAATCTTAGCTATGCTAATAAGATAGTGTGAATTTCAGAAAATTTGCTTGCCTGACTTACTACAGGCAGACTGTGTGAACATACTTTACTATTTATTAGGTTTACAGAATAGATTTTAAAATTTCATGTGGAAAAAAAATTGAAATTACTGTTTGTACAATTTCTCATGACATTACTTAGGATTTGTACATTCTTGTCCAAAACAAAATCATATAAGCAAATATTAAAATGGATCTAGTAAATGGTTGTGCACATATATTATTAAGTGCACATTTATGACACTGCTTATAGGTAAAAAGTAAGGAGCTTCAAATCAGTCTGAAACTAGAATCCTTTTCTTCATCAATGTTTTCATCTACACATGTGCAAAGAGTCCCCCAGTGGGGGACTGGGCAATTGGAGGAAATGTAAAACCTAGTCATAGTGATCATTTTTCATAATCAAATGCATTATTTTTGTTACACATAATATCTCAATTCTTTTACTGAAAATAAACACACGATAAAGGATCTATGATAGCAAATGATTTTGTGAGGTCATACATTGAAGAACTAATTTGTGAGTGCTGCTCTTTTCAAATAATCATAAACATTTTGAGAAAATCACAGTCCTGTTTTTTTCAGGTGTAGGAGCTGATATTCCAATGTTCCAGGTTATTTGTAATGCAAGCAATTTTATAATCTTCACTACATTTTTTAGGTTACTAGAGTCTCTTGCACAGTCTGAAGTACCAATTCAAACACCATTTATTGAGGAAATTGTTCTGTGGCAAAACACAAAGACCACTTGATAGAACTACTTTGTTTTAGATTGATCTGTCCATAAGGACATTACCAAAAAGAATTAATTCTGATTTATGTGTAAAGCACCATGCACATACATCACCATTCTGCATTCCTCTGCTTGTCATCTGAAATGGTTGGTTGATAAAAGGTAAGGTGCTTTATCATTATCCCTAGCACCTGGGAAATGGTCCAGTGTAAATTCAATCTCAGTGAATTATTAAAGGCATTTTAGGATTTGTGAACTTGATAATTGTATTTTGTGAGTGTTCATTACCACTGCAATTTAATATTACTACAGAAATTGAGTTAAGAGACTAGTAGTCTGGTAACAGCTTTGGGATGTAATTTACAATCATGAAAAATAACAAATCCGCACTTTACTACTATGTCAGCAGTGTTTTGTAAAACATGCTTAAAGAAGCTAATTAAACTTCATAAGGCCTCTTGTAGCATTATAATCTGTCACAAGCCTTAATCTAATGAACAACTTAATTGATATTCTACTGTAGAATAAAGCCTGAAGTGCTTGATCTTACTTAAAATTGGAATATAGTTGTTTCCCAGAAGAAATATCTGAAATATTCTGACTCAAGTAACTCAAAATTGTGGTTTAGTGTTACTTGTGAGTTTTAGCATTGCAGTGAGTTAGACAAAGTGCTAACTTGCATTATGTTTAATTGATCTATAGTTAATTTATTCAGAAAAGAGCTGCTCACACTGAAAAAAGTAAAATCAGCCAGCCATGTAATAGTAGGGAAGTAAATGTTCAGTGGTATGGAAGACAATAGCTCTTGTAGCAAGGTATCTTGTTGATACAGCAGCGTCAGGCGACTGGAGTTTTAGTGGACTGGTACAGTTCTGTGTCGTAGTCTTAGCTGAAGTCAAGATGCTTTCATCACCTTTAGCAGGAACTTGAAACTTCACTGTAAAGAAAAATGACTAAAAAACAGAATGTCGAGTAATTGAGCAGTGCTTCCGCACTTCATTTGGTGCTCTGAAAGTTAAACTGAGGGAAAGAATAAATTCTTCATCTACCTTTAGATGTTATGTAGGACACAGTGAACACTGTTGAATCCCAGCAGTCCACCCAGCACAGGAACAAGCAGTGTTTGAGAAGGTGCTTTCTCTCAGCTGGCTGCTGGTTCTTCTTGCAATGTACTGACATATCTAATGAATAAATAATTTAGAGTCATCGTTAACTCAGGCTCGTAGGTATTTCAACCTTCTTTTCTAAAAAAAACTTCACAGATTAGGAGTTGTAGACTTCTCTGAATAAATAAATCAGTTTACAAATTAATTCCTTTCAACCTAGTATTTTCATGAAGCTTTTGCTGTCAAACTGTCCTAGCTCGTTATATTTCCAGCTTTCACCTGCACATGTTAAGACTATAATTATTATAGTTGAAGCCATAGTTTGTTTTTTAAATTGTATATTGTTCTTCATAACCAAATCTTGATTAGGCAGTCAAATTCAGTAGCTGATGTCTTCTGTATTTCTGGTACTTCCCTTTAGTCTTGCCTACTGTCAAGATATACAAAGTTATTTCTCCTTGCATTATTTTGCCTGCTGAGAATTTTTTAAGGTCTGATTAGAATAGTGAGGATTTTTTTCTTGAACTATTTATTTTTTCAAGCCAAGAACTCTGCTGTTTTCCTGTTTTTATGTTGTGTCAGAAGAGTTGTCATTTTATCTATCTTTCTAAAGGAAAAACCATAATAAAGAAAAGGCAAAAAGAGTTAAAATGTATTCATGCTTGACAGTGATGATTGAATGATTGAAGCCTAGCAGCTTTTATTTTGGCTTGCTAAGTTCCAGTGTCATCTCATTTTATTGTCATCTCATAATATTTTGAAATATCCTGCACCGAATCCTGATAAAATCTGACAAATTCTTTCATGAAAATCTATGGTGAATGGACATTCATACTTCCTTCAAGATAACTATTCTTATAGCAAAAATCTTTTCAGTAACTAATCTGTAGAGCTTAATCATAGTTCTTTGTTCCTTTAAGTAATGATGATATTGCAGAAGGAACATTATTAAAGAAGTATAACCTGTCAATTGTTCCTAATGCATGAATCACCAATCTTTGCTGTTTTTCCACTGTTCTGAAGGCATTTTGTGCACCTGTATTTGTCAGAAAAATATTCTGTCAATAGAAAATGTCTGTGGGTTTAGATGTGTTTTCAGCACAGAGCTCCAGGAGTTTAGCCTTGTAGTCTACAGATTCCCATACTTTTAGAAATGATCTTTAATTTCATTGTCATAATTGTCTGTTGGCATGTATATCTGTAATTAATGTTTGCAGGTGTTACAGCCTATCCTAAAGTGGCTCTCAATGATTTTTTTTTGGTTGCTGTTTCAAAGGTCATAATTAATGCTGAAATCTCTGTGTGGTGACTGTCTTATGTTCCTGAATATTTTTTACACTTTTTTTAAAATTGATTTTTTATCAGCTCCTGGATAACAATGTTCTCATACTCAGGGGATTTTGAGGTTTTATTTCTTGCGTCCTTTCATTGCTTTTGTAGTTTTGTCATTGTTTGTGCTACTGTAAAGTTATGGAAATGTATCTTTATGGGTTTTTGGGGGTTTTTGGCAGATTTTGATCGCTTCCCTACTTTCCAATCAAGTATTTCCACATAAATTTAAGAATTCTCCCCAGTCTGGATCCCAAGATCAATCAGATCAAGTCCCACTCCTTCATACAAAGCGGAAAGAAATTGCAAGAATTACATAAGATTTATCTTTCTCACTTTTTTCCCGTGTTTTCAGACCTAAATGTCTTTATGAGATTTTTTGTTGTCTGGAGGTTTTTAATGCCTTCCTAGCTTTCTTTTATGATTCTTGAAAGCCATATTGAAACACTAATTACCATTACTTCTCAACTACTGCTTTATATCTGTGATACACACTATAGACCACAAAATGTACCATGTGCATTTTGATTACAATTTTTGCTGCAGTAGCAATGCCAACTTTACTCCAGAGAAGACAGAAATTGGAATGTTGTTATTTGTGGTGAAATCTTTTTCATGAGCAGGTTTCTCTAGGCTTGAGTTGAACAACAGCCTAATGACCCACCATGGAATTGCTATGTGTCAAAAGTGACTTCAATCTTTTAGGGAAAAGAACATTAAAAATACCACATTTTATCTTTGAAAGAAATTAAGGGTGCTTTCTTCTCTCCATGCTGGGGGGTGGTTCAGCTTTTCACAGGAGAAAAAAAAATTACCCAGGGAAGGAATAAATGAAAAATAAATCAGAATAAGTTCACGATAGCGTTGTGCCCAATGTGTAAAGTAATTACTTTAACAAGCTAATTAACTTTAATAGACTGTCCCACTGTTCCCTTGTCTGCTTAGCTGACCTGTCTATTGAAGCTTTCTGTAAACTTAGCACTCTCTTTGCATAGCTGCGGACAATTTGAGGCTGCTATTGGTTAATCTAGAATCTGAACCTGAATTAATTGCAAGGAATTATAATGAAATGTTCAGGGTGGCAGGAAGGAAAGAGGAATACATAACTTATATTATGCTTTTCCTGCTGTGAAGAGGTGGCAAAGTATGTGAACCTACAGTGATGAAAATGAGGTGTTTGGTGAAGAAGACAGACACTGAGGGGCAATACAATATCTAACTTTAAATTTCAGCGGTGATAAGGAAACAATGGCAGCAACATGTGCAGTAAAGTACTTTTGCATGCTGCTGGCACTTTTGAAAGAGTCTGTAGATGTTACTTAATCAAAATTTTTTGACATTTTATAAGAGTTTGGAAATTATGGACTCCTTTGAAAAAACTATTATTTTTAGCAGACACAGTAGCAAAGCTTTTATGCAGTTAAGCTTTGGATTGGAAATGAACTAATAATACACAAACTTAAAAATCTTGAGAATGCAGTGGATGCAACCTGCTTCAGAGTAAAGGATAATTCTACACAAAAGATATTTTGTATTCAGATTCTTCAAAAAATATATCTGAAATTATTTATATTGAGTCAAGACAGTGCAATAAAGAAAAAACTCTTCCTTGTATAATACTAAACACTATCTATACACCGTGAAAACTTTTTTTTAATAATAGTATATGTCTGGCTCTTTGGAAATATAAATATTATTTTTAGAATGCTGTGTTTTGTCTTATAATTAGTTGTGTTTAGTTGTATTAGTAAAGTGAGTTTTCTGAGTGTAGCATGTCCAGTGTATGCAATGAACATTGCAAAGTAGTATGTGGAACTTCAAAATACATGAAAATTTGACAGAACAGTAAATTACTCATCATGTCAGCAATTAAAAATAGCCGGCTTGCTATCTAGCTATGCTATTCAGTGTGCTGGCTGTAAAGGCTTTGCCTCTTAGCCCCAGTTAAAATACCTACATCACAATGTTCATTGTTGCTAGTACTTTTTTTCTTGCCAGAGGACATCTGGCTGTTTTTTAAGCAAAGCATTGCTACTTTCACTGGGAACTCTAAAATATCCCTAAAAGGGCTTGGAAGCAGGCTTAATTCAGGAAATATTGCTTACCAAAATTCATACTCATTTACCACACACCAAGGCTGGTCAACTAAAGGAACAGGAATACATTTGGATAAACTGAAAAAATAAACTTTTACTATTGAAAGAGAAATTGCGTCCTGGTGGAAGAAGTGTAGCTGTATAGTGTTACTGAGACAAGAATCTAGTTCGCAACAGGTATGTCATTAAAAAGTAAGGAAATTCAATAAATTTTATGCTCGAATTTAAAAATGAGTAGACGTTCACCTGGCTTCCAGACTATATGTTATTATAAACAGGTATTATGTGGTTGCACTGTGACTGCAACTTGGTGAGATTTTCTCTCTCCCACCCCACTTTTCACTCAAGTGAACCAACATGGCAAATAATTTTATACTGGCATGAACAATAGATCACCTGAAAATAATGCTGTTTTAATTATGTCTAGAATCAGAATTCCCACAGCAGAATTCCTATTTCTTTGGAAAATACCTCTTAGGAAGTGGGTTTTTTTTTCTGATTTTCTATGGCATTTAAGCTTTCCTGTGCCCATGGGATTTTCTTTGTTTATTTGTTTTTATTTGCAAATACAACCATCATATAATTCAGAGGGGTCATATCTACAAAAATAGAATGCATCTGTTGCCTGATACTCTATGAGGCCTTGTGTTAAAAGGGTATTGAGGCCATGCAGTAACAGGCTATGTACAACTAAGTTTCATTTGAGAGGCAGGGGGAGGGGAGAGCATTTAATTTTGGAATAAATGTGTACTATTTGAGACAAAACTTCTCCTATTGTTTATGTTGTTTTCTGTGACATTTGGGAGATATTTTTCCAGTAAACCAACTAATACTACTCCTGCTTAACAAGCTACCAAGTAGTAAACCCTGAACCTCTGCAAAACATATTGTTCCTTTCTTTACATAGTAAAAATATTTTAAAGTAAAATATATCAGCTTCATAGAATGGAAAAGTTTTACATCAGTTTGGGGAAGTTCTCTTTTTTTATTTCAGTTCTTCGTTGTTAGGCTGAAATTTTGTCCCAACAAGATGCAGCCAACATTTTCTGTCAAACTGTCTTAGTTACTGTTTGGCATGTTCTACTGCTGATACAGCCCATAAATTTTATTTCATTATATTATAATTTCAAATAAGGGAGACAAGTTTTGTGAAGGTGGGTACATAAATGTCAGTTCCTATTAAGTATGGGGGTTGCATGATCCTTCCTGTTTACAGTTATTTTCTGATAGTTACCAAACAGTATTTGTGGGGGAACAACAAGGTTTTTTGTTTGTTTTTAACCAGTACCTTAAATTTCTGTGTACAGACAAACAGGGAAAACAAAACAAAACAAAAAAACCCCAACAAAACCAAAACCAAACCAGCTGGGAATATATTACTAGAAAATTGTGTTGTTCTCCCTTGGCTTTTTTACTGGGGCAAATCTTGGTGTTTCAAGTGGAAATAGTTATTTTTTGCCACTTAAGAATAGCTTAAGAAGACAAAAAGAGGTTTTTACTGAATGATACAACTGTAAGTACAAAATAATATGGTCCATATAATATGTTAAAAATGCAGATAAGTCAACTTGCTTGGCAAGATAGAGTAAGGATGTAAACATTTGCCTTAGTTCTAGCTAATCCAAGTATCAACAAAACCCAGCAAGGTTAACTTTTACCACTTGAGAGTATCGATGAAACACATACCATCACTGAAATGAGTAAATACAGTGGTTTTTGTCTAACTTAGCACTTAACATCCTTAGGAAAAAAAGTGATAGACCTGCATAAAGCTTCCCTCCCAAGAAAAGACTTCTATTTTGGAAATACTAATAATATTGTTTGGACATGTAGTTAGGGTTACACTTACATGGTGGGTTGGTTTACTTGTTTGTTTTTAAGGTTACCAATATTATCATCGCTTGGCTGCAGTCATGTCAGTGCTTCATCCAAGTAGTATATTTGCCGATCACACTCAAATTTTCAAATTCTTTATCCAAATTTTGAACTATATCCACATGAAGGTACAAAACAGTATGATTTTCAAAGATGCTAAGTCAGCATCTTAGCATCCGCATTGTGTTACACAGTGAACAGATAAAACATTTAAACTTATAACACAAAAAAATTCTATTTTCAGTGTTCTCAGACAGAAACATTTTATAGGCCTTTTTATGGACACGAAGAAACTCCTAATGCCAGATGGAGCCAATATTGCAAGCTCACTGCGTGAGGAATTCATCAGGAACTCGGTATAGATCAGGGATTTTCAAAACTGCATCCTAATTTGGTAATAATCAATCCATAAAAACTGATCTGAGATTGCCTGGTCTTTTCAGTCAGATAAAGACTGGGCTTTTTATTAACACTGACATATTAAACATAAAATGTACCTGGAAATACAATATTATTTGTAGTAACTCTATCAAGGAGGGCTCAATTTAGATATCTTTTTTTTTCAACCGTCTCTATTTTTCCTTAAATATAGACATAAGTCTTTAATAGTAATATAGTATATCACATTCCAAAAGTAAGTTAATTTTTCTAAAGTTGCATATATGAGTCATTTTTGATGGAGAATGCATTTCTACTAGCTCTTATTTCTATCACAGGAAGGAAGATGAATAATCTTTCACCCAGCAAGTTTCAAAAATGAAAGAGTTAAAAGATAAATTACATGATTTTTAGATAATGGAGAGTTAAAATTGGAAAATATTGAACAGATGCACCAATTAAATTTCATTTCAATGTACAGTATTTAGGGTTTGGGGTTTTTTTCTTTTGTTTGTTAGTTGGTTTTTTTTTAGTTTCAGTTTTTTTGAGTTTTTTCAACTCAAACAGTAGTTTGTGTTGGAAGGGACCTTCAAAGGACATCTAGTGCAACCCTTCCGCGATGAGCAGGGAGACTTTCAACTCCATCAGGTTGCTCAAAGCCCCATCCAATCTTACCTTGAATGTTTCCAGTAATGGGGCATCCACCACTTCACTGCACACCTGTGCCAGTGCTTCACCACCCTTATTGTAAAAAACTTCTTCCATGTATCTAATCTAAGTTGACCCTCCTTCTCCTTAAAACAATTACCCCTTGTCCAATTGCAACAGGCCCTGCTGAAAGGTTTGACTCCATTTTTCTTACAGCCCTCTTCAAGGTGTTCTGGGGCCTTCTCTTATCCAGGCTGAACAAGCCCAGCTCTCTCAGCCTGTTTTCACAGGAGAGGTGCTCCCTGTTCCTGGCCACTCTAATGGGTCTATGCCTTTCTTACGCCAGGGGGCCCAGATCTGGTTGAAGTCTAATAAAGTTTTTAAGACTAAATGCATGAAGATTTTTTTTCTGGTGGCAGTAGGTTTTTTGGGATTTTTTTTGGGTTTTGTTTCCAATAAACTAAAGTAAGCTGTGTACAGATTTATCCCTGGAAGACCTGCAATTCTGTCTATTAGCAGCTCCTGTCCCCCCCAGTCTGCAACTGGGAACCAATGAGTTATTTTCTTTTACCAGATATAGTTTAAATCTATTGTAAGATAACAGGATTTCACTGATTTATGGTCTAAGAGATTAATAATTGAGTATCATAAAAGAAGATGGAGAAACAATCATTTTCCTTATTTGTTATTATCTAACATGTCAGATAGATTGATTCTAAACTCATTCCAAATAGACACTGCAGAGAGGCACAGTCTAAAGGAGCTCTTAAAAATATTCTCACAGTCATCCTTTAGAGACTGTTGCTAGACATCCCCACATATGGACTGAGGTTTTAAATACAGAAATCTGTGGAGGTTTTTCTTAGTCAGAACAGATGATGTAATTTCTGCAAATGAAAGTCTAAGGAAAAAAATCATGAAGCATTACTTCCAATGACTTTTTAAATATTTTTTTTCTCCCCTGGATTTCTGTTTTTCCTTAGTTATTTTATAACAAAGCTAAATGGGATATTTGAAACCTTTCATTAAAACAAAAACCAGAACAACTCATCCAATATAAAATACATAATGGAGAACAGTTACTAAAGTAATGAAATTAAATTAATTGCACAGAATGGAAAAACATTTTTCAATTCATTATATTTGTATATTCATTTTAGTTTATTTTGAAAATCTTACAGTAGCAACCACAAATGAAGAAATATTATAGAGTAGCACAGAACAGTTTTTCTCAATACGGAAGTATAGTAGGTACCTGGTGTACTTAAAAATCCCATATTGAATACTTTGATGTACCTAAAAAAATTGCCCTAGATATTGTTTTTGTGTCATATAAGTGAGTTTGTCAGAACAGTTATAATAAGAGTGATGGTTACTGGCCATTGATTCATACATCTGGTTTTCGCATTGCAACTCGTTATATCTTAATCCTCTGCTAATAATTCACAGTAGTTGAAGGTTAAAGAAGTAAAAAATTTAAAAATTGGCAACTCCAATTTAGATAAGCAGTTTATGAATTTTATTGAAGAATTTAAAGTTTTCTCTATATAGACACTAAAGAATTTGTTAAAGGATTAATATGAACACAGTAAAAAATGTGGAGTTTTCAGAATGTTAACAAAAATGCTTCTGAATAGTTGCAGTAAAAACACTATCTATAAGTGCAGTTCTCATAAACAGAATGCTGGGTGTGCTGTATATTTTTTCACTGCAGCTATTAATAATTATACTTAGCTATAGAACAACTTTTAAAGCAGAATTTTATCTCTGAAGTGCTCAGTTATTATATATCTGTAGCAGTAAAAATGCCTTCAGTTTAGTTTTATATTTGTTCAATTGTGAGCTTTTTTCCCTTCAGGATAACACCATTTTATCTTCAGGATCCTACACATATCTTCTCTGGCTCTGGATGTAGATATGTACACATACCTTCTCTGGCTCCTTGATTGCTATAGGAAAGTGGCTTGCAGAACTCAGGGCCTGGGTGGAATATCACTGTATTAAACAATAAAATCTAATTGATTGTGGTGTCCTAGAACTTAATGTTCCAGTTTTACTGGACAATGAAAGCCATATATCAGAAATACCCCTAGATATATAAGGAATTATTGCTCTTTTATTCATCAGCTTGAGAGCAGTAATAACCTTCCAAAGGAAGAAATTCAGAGTGCCATGGAACATTGTCCTTAGGATGTTTGTTAAATATCACAACAGTAATCAAGAAAAATATTTGCTAACACTGTTGTATCAACAAACCAAGATCTCCGTAATAACACTCTTTTCCAAACACCAGTTACAAAACATAAAAAGCTCTTGCCTTTGGCTTTAACCTCTAGCCAAACATAAAGTATGTGCAGGTATCATGTGCAGTGTGAGGTACAACAAAATGCACACAAGAGGCTGGGTGTATTTGTGCACGAAATTAGAATAGAAAAGTTTGTCTTTGGAGAATAAAGTTCTGAGATATGTCATGTCCCATAAGCTGAATTACAATATTATTTATATGCCTTGGATGATGCTCAGGTGTTGATATTTACTGATCTCTTCACCGTAGCTCTTGCATTCCAAGGTGAGATTCATCTCAAACTGATGAGGAAGTCTAAAATACCTCAGATGATATGTACTCCCAAAATACTTATTCATCTCCTATAAAAGGAGCTTCTCACAGATGGAGACCACTCACTGCCAACAACTGAAATTAGCTAAGATGAAGCCTTATCTCTCCTCATTTCACTGGGCCAAAGGGCTTTTAAGTGTACATGTAGACTGCTCAGACAACATAAGGAACTTAAGTGTATCTTGGGAGGGTATGATTTGAATATGTTTTTGGAAAATATATAAAATTTCTGCTTAAATTTCCATTTTTACCTGTCTGGCTATGGTCTTTTTACTTAAAACTTTATTTATTTAAGGGAAAAAGAAAACATATGGCCTTAAAGAATTTTATATTAAGTTATCCTAATTTACTTTTAAATAAGTTGTCAGCCTGTTCCAATATAACTGTTAATAAGTGCCATGAGAAGGGAACAAAGTGAGTAAACAATATTTTGTCAGATTCAAAATGTTCTATAATGACTACATAAAATTTTCAAAATTCATTATCACAGGCAAAGCAGTCTTCTTACTTTTGTCTCATTAAGAATCATTCCTTATGAAACATACACCTAAAATGTTTACTGGACAATGTTTCTTTATAATACAGTGAAGTTAGTAATGAGCTTAATGAATGTAATAACTATACAGTAATGCCACATAAAACAATTATGGAACATAGTCTTTTATTTAATGTTGGGTTATTTCATTTTGAAGAGGAATTTTCATTACATGCTTTCATTTATTAATGATTAACCTTCTAATCTCAATGTGAAGGATAACTGAGCAAATAAAAAATATTGCATTCTTAGACTACTAAATTGAAAGTATCTGAATCATTGAAATTGACAGTGTCAGGGTAAAAACTTATTCCTGGCCTTATTCCCTTACTCGTCTGTGTTTTCCTTTCTTTCATGCTTTTTACACTCAATTCTTTGTTTCATTTGAGCTATTTTCTTAGACCCAGACTAACAAAAGTATTTGATACAAAATTCTCTGGCAAACTCCTTGTGGTCCATCATGACTTAAAATCTTTGTCAGTTTTTTTCCTTTACAGCGAGAGCCTTCTGGATTACTATTCGTCATTAGTTTTCCTGACTCACCTGAAAACAGGTCTGTCAGTCTCACTGAGCTTCCCAGGGACATACCCAGTTCTCCTGAAAAATTTTCAAGAGAGCATCTAGGGGTAAGGTAACCGTTGCTAAGGTTCTCCTATGTCTTCTTAATAAGTTAGGGTGAAAAAGCCTCACCCAAAGCCCTATCCATTGATTTGAATTCATTTGAATTGATTTGTCGCAAGAGGTAATAAGGTATAATGCAAATGTGAAAGTATTTATTCACAGCATCCAGTATAACAATATATGGTTAAGGAAGCAGGCAGAGAAAAATCATGCTGGATCTAATTACTTTAAATAAGAAACACCTCACACTGCCCCTCTCTCTCCCTCTCCCCACTTCTGAACCCTTTCCTTACAGATTGTGTTAGCTGTTATAAATAATCTCTTATTTCAAATACACGTAAGGAAGAGAGGATTTACATTGCTTCTGTTAAACTGATAGTTCTTATTTAAGACATAACCTGGTCTCAATTATCAAGCATAATATGTATTGTTTCACTTCACTGGTATTGTAAATAGTCTTGTTAGGCTATCTATCCCCTCTTACATTTTGTTGAGTTGTTCCCTAATTTATATTCATCCATAAATTCTTCCTTTCCCCAAGTCGTGACCTCCAGCTCCATTTCACTTTGCTTTTCCTGTGCTCCTGACACTGAATTCATGTCAGCTCTGACTCGTTTCTCTTTTCCATGAGCAATTTAATTCACTAAAATGGCACACAGATGTCTCACTTGGAGGGATGGGGGAGGAGAGGATAATTTTCTTCCATTATAGTGCTTAAGTAAGATCACAGAAATTCCAGCAAGAATCAAAGTTGATACATGTAAGGAGGGGCAATACAGAAGCAAAGTATTAAAGAAGGAGTAGTAAATGCAGGAGGAGGAAGAACAGAAAAGAACATCACACTTCTTTTAGGCAGCAGCTGCTTGTCAGAGCATCTCATGTCTGTGAAACTGCAGCCACAGTGTGCGTGTTTCAGTGTTGAACCCTCTAACACAGCTTGCAAAGCTACACATTTACTTACAGCTAATGCAGCTCATTATTTGCTCTTAGTTAATACCAGATATGGCCTTGGCCATCCTAGTGTTAAAATGAGTTTGAGGTAATAAATCTCTTAACATTTTTTTATATATCTATATTAAATATAGATGTTTAAATATAGAATATAGATAATACATACAGAGAGATTATATATGCACACATGCATACACATTGTCTTCATTAATTTGCTGCAATCATCATACTTTATGCCTTGAAAAACTACCTCCCGTTATTTTGTCAGTTAGTGAGTGATGATCCTTGGAAGTTCTTGTTTGGACGTGTATCTGCAGGTCTGCTCATATAAATATTTTAGCTGAGCGGATTTCAAAATGGAAGATAGCTCTCAGCTGAAAATTTGGCTACAGCTTTCTTTCTTCATTTCCTAACCCAGAAACCTGTTATGGAAACTCATTAAGTATTTGTCCTTGTATTGGCCAGGACAGAGTTAATTTTTTTGCAGTAGCTGAGGGGGCGTGGCTGTGGGCATGTCTAGGAGGTTATTCTATAGTACAGGGCATTGCCGAGGGTAGGGATAAGGGGCTCTGACGTCCAAGAAGAAGAGTGTGGCTTCTGGTCAATAAATATCTTGGCATTGTCTGCCATTGTTCGTTGCCTTCGGGTCCCTGTGATCATTTTTGTATATGAATCACCCTCTTTTTTGTATACTTTTGCAATTAATATTGTTGGTGTTACTGTTCTTATGTCATTGCTGTTTTCAGTAAATCGCTCTTATTTCAGCACATGATCTTCACATTTTCTGCCTCCAGTTCTCAACTCCATCCTACCGGGGTGTGAAGGGAAGGAGGAGGGGGGAGCGAGTGAGCAGCAGTGTGGTTTGGAGTCTCAGTGGGAGAACTAAATTGGGGAATACCATTCCTAAACCATGACAATATTTTTCACTATTTCCAAAATAAATAAATAGATAAAAAAATAAATAAACACATTCTAGAGAATAGGAATACTGCTGCGGTTAAGTAGAAATAGCAGAAGTTATTTAAAACTGATGTATAATAGGCTGCTGGAGGGCTTCTGTGGTTTTTTTAATCTGAACAAATCCTTATAGACTGTGTATTTTGGAATTTTATTTTGTTTAGACTTGATTAAATTAATTTTATTCTATCTTACTGTATTTTTTAATAAATAATATTACTTCAACTATATAGATATTTGGCTTAGTACAAAATGAGGAAAGCAGCTAAATTAGAAGGATAAGGGTAGATGAGTTGACAAAACCCATTCTAATTCTTTCCTGCATTTTCATGAAACTGAAGTGTCAGTAGTTTTATAAGGTAAGATTATCTGTTTGTTTTAGTCAAAACAATGTCAAGAACCTTGTAAAAGAAACAAGATTTGATTTATTTCTTCAGACAAAAGCATCAATTATTTTATTTTATTAACAGATCCAAAATCAAAACCAAAATTACTTCTCTCTAGATTAGTTCTCTTAATAAATGTAAAGTAGTTTTTCTATACCTGAATTTGAGTCAAACAATGACTACTGGAAAATCTTAACTAGAGAAAAAATACTTCTGTGACAATTCTGTTAGTAATAATTTTGATAAAGTGTATCACAGTCTCTTGATAATGCAATAGACTTCAAAGGATGTTCTGCTTCTATATCTGACATACTATAATTAAGAAAAACACTACTCCTCAAGCCTGCATGGAAACAGAATGTCTTATTATACTTGTATCAATAGTAGATTAGTGTCTCTGTAAGGAAATGATGGAATAAGAATAAAAATTAAAACATCACTTGAAGTAGTATAACATGAAAAGGTTTATCTGCAGCTCTCAGTGATCATCAGAAAGAGAGTTTCCTCTTCTGTCTCTGATCATGCAGCAGCCTGGCTGCCTTCAGATTTAGGAGAATAGCTGGAGTTGTTTAATTATTTCTTATTATTTCTTGTAAGATGCAGTGTTTGCCAGCAGAGATGTAGTATGGTACTAAATATAAATATAAAGCTCTCAAAACCTGGCACTTTAGATCTTTATGATGCTGGAACGGGCACAGGAATTCCCTGCAAGTCTGTCTTGTTCCATAGAGCACAGTGCAACACCTAGTATGCAGAAACTGGAGATTTTACGTTCCATGTGCAATCTTGTTTCTAAGCCCTAAGGTAAATGCACTGTCTTACAATGTTATTTGAAAAATTATTTTCTGTTTGTTTCTTTTCTTCCCACAGGATTGCAATTTAACAGGTCACTGAGTGTTTGATACTCAGTGAATAAACAGCTTATTAATGCTTCCTTCAATCCCTTTCAGTGTGTGACCTCAAAGACTGTTTAGCCCAGAGCATTCAAATATGTCACTTGTCCAAGTGACACTTGAGGGTTTTAACTCTCTGATCCTAGAAAATAAGTGCCTGACTGCCATCAGTACGGGAAATGAAAACTCAACACTCTGCAAGTCAAACCAACTATTTCCAGAAAATGCACAAATAACATTATTTATACATATGTATGTGTTTGTTCTTGAACAACTTGATTAAGGTAATTTAGATTGGATACCATTTCCATCCAAGGCTAGGGCACATTTTTAAGACTATCTATGCTAGGCCTTAAAACCAGATTCAAAAATGCATTACATTTTTCATAGCAGAGGCAGAATTCAAACATAACTGAGGAATTTAATTTCTTTTGTATTAATTCCCATACAATAAATTTCTTCAGCTAAAAGGAACAGAGAAACTTTCAATATTCTTTTTAGACAGCATTGGAGAAATCCTTAATAGATATCAAAGCATGAAATCTTTTAAGGAGAACTTTGATATTAAGAAATATGGGGGTCTTTACCTTACCTGATGAATTTGTCTGATACAAAGAAGTTACAAGCCATCATCTGATTTTAGATTTAACACCTAATCTGGGCTAAAATTACTCTACCTGTATTCATATGGAACAGGAATGAATAATATGTGTGTGCACTTGAAATAAAGACAACTTTTCTTTAGTTGCACCTTTGTTTTCATATCAACCTATCTGCACAAGTCCTGCCTGTTTTCCTGAACACCTCAGAAGGGGTCGTCACATTCCCAATGCCTATTGGGACCCTGTGGTTTAAACAGCTGCCTACACTGATGCCAGGAGAGATCAAGGGAGCACTCATCAGTCAAGGGCAGAGTAGTTTCAATGTGAGAGTGGTGAGGCAGTGGAACAGGTTGCCTGGAGAAGCTATGGAGGCCTCATCCCTTGGAGTGTTCAAGGCCAGACTGGATGGGGCTTTGAGCAACCTGGTCTAGTGAAAGGTGTCCTAGCCTATGGCAGGTGATTGCAATCAGATGATCTTTAAGGCCCCTTCCAACCCAAACCATTCTATGATTCTAAGATTCCATTATTTTCTGTTGTTTTAACCTTCAACAGTGTAGACTCTTAAGCAAGAATTGATACAAAGTTCCACTGTTCAATTTACTAATATGGAAATAACCAAACTGCTTGTTTTCCGTAAATACTTAACTAATATAAAAAGGTAGCATGTAACACTAAAGGGTACACTGAGTCAGAGGAAGCACACTGGCAGGAGCACCAGCACACATATGGGCACTTATTCACAAATTGTGGTACATGATGCCCCTCTCAGTTGGTCAAGATCAAAGGAAATGTTCCTTGTCCTTCTGCAGCCTCAGGTGAAACACTGTGTTGTTCTTTGTGGGACTGGGAGGGATCATTCCGTGTTGAGAATGTGACCTTGAGAATCTGTTGAGCAGTGGTGTCCAGCCTCTCTATTGGTGAACTACAGCAGCTAAGTTGTAAGCACATCCTCCGCCCATGGAGTTGCGTTTTGTATACCAGAAAAACAAATGAGCATGTGTTCTAAGGACCTCTCCCCCACCCTGTGTCTTTTGCTGTAGATAAAATATTCCAGTTTGTGGGACTGGAATCTAACTTTCCTTGACAGTACTGATTTTTACTTTCCTCTGAGAAGCACACCTATAATGTTATTAATTTTTTTGTTTCATTTTGATATTTACTGTGCAATGGACATAGTTTGTTTGTTTCCTATTCCATGATTTAAAAAAAAAAA
>VXAZ01005774.1:472469-524785 GCA_013399875.1 Gymnorhina tibicen
AAAAAAAAAAGAAAAGACCTGGAGATAAGTAAGAAGGAAAAACCCCAGTTTCATATAATACCTCAACTTCTGTGTGAGGTACAAATCTGCCTGCTGCATCAATTCAGGTGATGATCTGCCACTTTCATCAGTAACCATGTCCACCTCTCTTCCACACACAACTTTGGTTGCCCATCCTTCAGAAATTCCATGAATATGGTCAATTAACATGTAAAGAGAAGTTTTACACTCTATCCACAAACTTTTGGATCTGCCATTACTGGAAACTCTGAAATTTTCCATAGGAAGTGGATCTGCCATTACTGGAAACTCTGAAATTTTCCATAGGAAGTCCCACCTACACAAGATGAATGCTATAGAGTGAAGTACTTTGTGTGGGGGCATTACCTTTGATGTCCACATGTCAACCACAGGATTCCCACCTAACCCTCCCAGAATTTGTTGGGATTTTTTAATTTGTGTACTATAGTGAAGAGGTTTTGAAAACCTTACAGAAAAAACCCCACCACTGTGCCATACACTGGTTATAATTTGCTTCCAAGAACCACTAAGTTTTTTTACACTTTCTCACTTTCTCCAATTAAAACACAAACAGCATTGCTGTTCAAGAACATATTCCTATCTAGAGTCCAGTAGGAAAGAAATCATGCAGCAAAATTAGAGCTCTGCTAAAATAGGTTATGTAAAATAATCTCTCAGTGTCATTTTCATATTATCTTTCATAGTATTATGGGGAGATTTGAGACTATTTAGCTGTTCCTTGCAGAGTTCACATAGATATGGAAATATCTTATGAATTGTGTGTCTGGGAAATAGCTGTTTATTAGAAATTTAACTAAGGAAAGATCTGCTATGAACATGCTTTTATAATGATGTTCATTTAATCTTTTATTAATGTACAATGTAATTCATATTACAATTTAATATTCAGCCCAGAGTTTTGCCAGTTTTGAAATTCAGAGATCTGGATATACTAGATAGATTGTTACTATCTGTATATTTCTTTTATAAAAGAAAACCAACCCCCAAAACAGTGTTTGTAGGATGTATGTTTGTGTACTTGGACAAATGAATTATCAGTTCAGTGACATGAACTACAGCCTATATATAGTAAAAACTTTTAGATTTAGCATACATTTTGTCAATAGCTAAGAGATACTAGCAAAGATACATTCTGTATTCCACATAAGGTTTTGGTTTTTCTTTTCCTTGTAGTTATATCACAGTACTTTCTACAGGTACACCCACATTCTAAGTAGATTTGAAACAGAAAAGGCCAGTTTGTAGTTAGAAATATTTAGAGTGGTGTTCTAAAATAGTCTAAAGTGTGTGTGGAAGAATACATAAAGTATAAAAGTCCAATTGAATGAGATGCAGAAACATGTATAGGTCTGAGTGTTTTAACCAACACCTTTAAGAACTATTGAATGCCATGTCTAAAATGAAGCATGTAAATCTTCTTGTAAAAGACCAACCCTTTTTTTCAATCAAAGCTGTTTTTAAGTAGGATTTGGGTGTCCCTTATATTGTTAACAAGTAGATAAAGAAAATGAGATTATAAATAAAAATGAAATTTCTTTGATGTAGTTTGCATGTCCTAGGTAAAAAAAATAATATCTATTAAGAATGTCAATATTTCAATATGTTGGTCTTTTTATATTGCAGATGAAAAAGGGGTTCAGCCATGGTTCTAAATAGACTTCTCCAGAATCATTATTTATTAACTTGATGAGTTTCCTAGTAATCTGGAATATTTAATGAAACTCTAATATCTCATACTGTGATGAAAAAAGGCATCTATATCACTATATTGATTAATTTTGGAGAGAGACTAAATCCCATTTCAGTTTGGTTATGTTTTAGCTCCAAAAATATGTACTGTGTCTACGCTAGTACTGGCAAATCTACCCTCACACAGATAATATCTTATCATTCTGATAAGATTTTCAGAGAATTTCTGATATTCATCAGTTTGACTTTTGTTTCAAGTAATCAACATTTTTGAAAAGGAGAAACTTAATGTTGTGTAGTTCTCCAGAGTTATTCAGGAGGAAAAAAAAGGTAAAATTTGAAATCTGGAGCATGGCCATGCAAAACAACAGAAAAAAATTACCATATGGTAAACTAAGACATGAATTTAAATCATATCACATTCTCTGTGGTAGCTACTCCATTAGCAAATGGTGTAGTGTAATGAATGACAATGGAATAATCCAGTGTGGTCCAAAGGCCTGTTGTCTGTATTAGAAAAATTCTTTGTGCACTTTCTTCATATCCATGGTTAATGCAAGTTGGGTAGCCTGCATTCAGCTGTGCTTAGACTTCTTTTTTTCTTAATAAATGTGGGTAGGACTTAATATACACAAAATCAGTTCTACCAGCATAGTTATGTACCAGCAATTTACCACCCAAACTTAAAAATAGATAGCATCTATAACCCTTATTTAACATTTCTTGATACTTGAGATTTGACTTCCTGTGAGGTAACTACCACAGCAGGGAGTCAGATGATGAGATTTTCTCGTAACTGAATAAGCTTATTCTTTGCTGAATGTTTTGACACGTGCATACACACCTATACTTGTGTGCACACACTCTCATGAGACCACTTTTCTTTTTTAAATCATGAAAAAGTGTGGTTGTGTTGCAGAGACAAGGAAATGAATCCAAGTGTAGTCAGCAGGAAAACGTGTTATTTAATTAATTAATTATCCACTTATATGTCTTAATCCCACAAGGATATTGGTCAGTACCCATCCACCCCTCAGGGTGATTGGGTGAGGTCTTACAACACCCAGTTCAATAACATTTCACCAGCGTACCATAAACAAGACTCAGACAAACACCAGGTGTCCAGATAGTTATACAAAAACATCTTATTGTTTTCATAGCTTGCATGAGAAAGGAAAGATTCACACAGAACACTGCAAGAAGCTGGAAAATCCTTCTAACAGGCTTTTCTGTATCCACAAAAAAGTAGTTTGGAAATACAAGTTTTAATCATAAAATGGATAACTGTAATGAGAATAAAACCCCTCATATTTCTCCCAACATAATACTTACTTAACCAGTAATACATTGAGATTAGATGACAGTGAATCATTGTTCTGAAGTTTGGGGGTTTTTTGTTTTTTTTCTCTTTTAAGTAGTGTACAGATGATTTTTTTTTTTTTTACCATTAATATTAGATTCTTTTTTCTTTTCCAGGTTGAGTGGTATGAATCTGCCTTCTCCAGTTATCAGCAGTAAGAACTGGTTACGACTCCATTTTACGTCTGACAGCAATCATCGACGAAAGGGATTTAATGCTCAGTTTCAAGGTAGGAAACATATAAAAGTGCACCAAAAAACCCCTTTACCTTTAAGCATTACTAAAGTGGTGGTGGAATTTGATAATTATGTTTAAATATCACAGTTGTAGTAAAAAGCTGGCTCATACTACTGCTGTTCTTACGCTGAATATCTGTTTTCCTTGTGTGATCAGACATCTCTAGGGATTTACCTTTGGAAAAAGTATGTGTGCTTCACAATGCAGTTTGCTCTAAGTATGTATTTGCTTGCTCACTTTTTCTGTAATAAATTTCTTTGCAGTCAGTCTGATCTTTGCTTTAAAAACATGCCTGGAATGCACCTTGCAGAAAGTCAATTCCACATAAAGGCAGGCTCCTATCTAAACATTGTCTTCCTTCATTATTCAAACTCTAACTCTTATCCGGAAGCTACATTCATCTTTTGGAAGTTTGACTCAACCATAGTATAGTACAAATTATATTTCAGGCTCCTGCATATATTTGCTTACACAACCTCAAAAGAAGACAAGAGGATGTCAGTGTTGCTGTCATTTCTACTTATGTTCATGTAGATACTTTTTAAAATGCAATTTTTTTGAATTGATTCTTTATTGATTTTTGTACTTTATAAATCTTTACTCAAGATGAAAGACATGACAGTTATATGGAAAAAAGATAAAGCTTCTTAATTTATCTTAATTTATTCTTAATTTAAATTCTGCACTTACATAAGCTGTTTCAACCCTTTTACCCCCCTTTTTACACCATCAAATCCTTCAGGAGTTGTCTTGGGGTGACTGTGCTGTTGTATCCCCTANCTCTATAACTTTTGAAATGACAAATACACTGCAACTATATGTTTCTGGTGACTATGGAATGCATGTGCAAAAAAACATTTACTATACATAGGTCTTTTAGTTTTAAAAATATTTTGAACATTTCAGTAAAAAAAAAAATCTGAAATTTCATTTCATTCTGGCAACTCAGCAAAAGTATGCGATCCTTTGCACTTACAACTTATTTTTTCCAAAGTTTACCAAGGATGCATATATGATATCACTGCTGGGGACTATGAATGTAAATGCACTGCTTATGTTAACTCTGTGTGTCTTAAGCCTGTTAATTGGGTCCACAAAACCAAATGTGATTTGTCCTGCTGATGCACCAGAAAACTATGAATCAACAGAATAACAAGGGGGAAGCGTGGGATAAAGTAACATACACTGGTTTTGTTCTTCTTCATTATATCTTATGTCTAGACAAATACTCACCAAGGAGTTAAAACTTCCGGGAAATATCTGGGGTTATTTCAGATGTGTCTCTCTTGATCTGCATAATACATCAGATATTGGGTATAAATGTAAACTTCCCTGATGTAGAATATACCTTGAATGACAAGTGGAAGTGTCTTATTGCAATTCAAATTCTTACAATTACACAAATATCCTTTCTTAATTTAAATCATTCTTTTGGAATGCAGGTTTATAAAATTTACTGTATATAATACAAAGATCTCTGAATTACATGAGAGATCATGAATTACATAGCTAGCTGTCTTATCAGGCTCAGTTGCAATTAAATAAATTCCTGTGTTAGTGAGATAAGCATCAACTGTGTTAAGACATAGGAGAAATATTTCAAGACCCATAGGATAAAAATTCAGAGTGGTGTAAAAATCAGGTTAATCTAACAGCTTCATTAACTCCTTTTTATTACACAGATTAGTAATTATATTATATATGTATTTGAAAACCAAGCAGAAGTAACAATATTTTCAGCTAGAGTAGTCTACTGGTACCACAAATTGCACAATAGGAAATGTCGGAAGAGACCTCTGGAGCTCATCTAGTCCACTGTCCTCCTCAAACAAGGGTCACCTAAAGCAAACTGCCCAGGACTATGTCAAGTGGATTTTGAATACCTCCAAGATTAGACTCTGCAACCTCTCTGGGCATCCGATGCCAGTGTTTACCCTCAGAGTAAAAAGGTTTTCACTTATTTGTAAGTGGAATTTCCTGAGTTTCAATATGTGCTTATTGCTTCCTGTCTTGTCAATGGCTCATCATGAACACTCTGGCTCCACCTTCTTTACGCCCTCTCATCTCATCAGGTATTAATGCACACCAATAAGATCCACCTTAATCCCCCCAAGCCTTCTCTTCTCCAGGCTAAAATGTCCCAGCTCTCTCAGCTTCTCCCTTATGTTTTTGTTTTCAGAAACTAACTTCTGATAATATTCAACAACTTTGACATATATTTCCATCTTAGGTGCTTTTCTCAAATTAAACAATTATTTGAACTGATCATGAAACAAAAAAAACAGCTCCACCAAAAAAAAAGTCTTGTGACATACATGACCTTGTTTTCAGGCACAAAACCTAGCAGTGAAAGGATGCCTCCAATGTCTGATTGTCTCCAGACACAATAGTTGTATTTGCAGGCTATATGACTCTGAGACTTCCAAGAAACATTTTCCTTAAGGGCAACTGCCCCGGGGGGATCAGCGCGGAGCCGCGGCTCCACGCCCTGCACAGCGCAGGCACAGAGATGCAGCCCCCCTCTCTCCAGTTCACCATGTTCCGGGACCGGAAGTGAGGTGAGCAACTACTGGAAAGGATGCCAACTTAGCAGCCTCAGCAGAAAAATCTACAAAAGCAACTGCAATGTGAGACCTCAGCCGGCACCGATCTCCAACATCAACACCAACCAGCAACTTCATAATTTTGCATTGTTTTACCATTTTTCTGTTGTATAAAAATTAGCTGTAAGAGTCCTTGGGGAAAAAACCCTTCCCTCTTCAATTTAGTAAGAAAGGGGGAAATGTGGTGTTGTATTTCCCCATTCCTTTCCTTACTAAATTGCCTACCCTCTCCACGTGGCTCCCCCCTTCACCTGCCCCTAGTCCTAACCACTCCCTTGGGTTTCTCCCATTGGTCCTGTTACCCCAACTCCGCCCATGTACTGCCCCTATGCTCTGAGACCATTCGTCCATGTGCTCTCTCCAACCTTCTCTTCCCCAGATAAGGGGCTCCAGGCCATGTGCTCGTTCTCTCTGCTTTGGGGCACCAGCCACTCTCTGCCCCTGAGGATCAGCCTGCCACCAGCTCCCCTCTCTGCCTTGGGGCACCAGGCCATGTGCTGGCTCTCAGCCTTTGGGGGCCAGCACATGCGCTGGCTCAAGGCCTCTGGGAGTCACCATGGACTGAAGATCTTCTGAGGTCCTCATGCGGGGAGCCTTCTCGACTCCTTTATCATCATCGTGTTGTGGTGTCTGCAGTCTAGCCGGGACCGAGCGGGCCGCCCAGGAGGGGCTATGGGAAATGGCACAGCTGTTCTCCTTAAGCCGCCCCGTAGAGCTCTCCGGAAGGCTGCGGCTTGCCATGCCATCGCAGGAACCCACAAACTGCAACAGGCAACTATTCCCAATAGTTTAAACAGACTGTTCCAGAATACACACATGTAGTTCGGACTGATACAATGATATGTTGACCTACCCTGTCTTTGAGACACCTGAAGGAACTATATAGACTTTTTAATGTAGCAGTTTTTACTAATAGATGAGTCCCCATTACTGGACCAAACTACAGGAATCCTTTTGATTGTTCTAATTTCCCAGAAATTCTAAATCTTGAGCAACTGTCCTCAGGGAATTCAGGACTCTATTTTCTAATGTTACTTAGACTGCTTTCTCCTTTTGCTGCTTGCTAGAAAGAATAGTCCTTTAAAGTCAGTCTGTGCTGTCTCTTTGTGACTGCTTGCTTGGTTCATTCATCTGCGTGTGGTGAAGGTGTATAATTATGCTGCACAAGAACAATAGTCGTCATGGTTTTGGGGAAATAGAAAAGTCATTAATTTTGATTGCAGTCCTTAGATATTAAATGAAAGCAGCTTTTACCCTTTGCCAGATAGTACTTTATTGTATTTTAGAGTCCTTATATAGATTTTTCTCAGTAGCTGTCAGGTATAATGTTATTCACGAAACAAAATCACAAGATACTCCTCAAAAATGGTAGCTTGTCCATTTTCAAAATGCATCATAAAGACTGTGGTGGGTTGACCTTGGCTGGGTGCCAGGTGCCCACCATATCAGTCGTTCACTCTTGCACCTCACCAGGTAAGAGAAAATGCATTGAGATAAGGACAGCAAAAGATCACTCTCCAGTTACGGCCATGGGCAAAACAGGCTCAACCCTCACATATTCTCACTTCTTTCTCTGGCTGCTATTGATGCTGCACAGTGACTTCTTTCCTTCTTAAATATGTTATCCCATTGCTGATGGGCTCAGCCTTGGCCAGTGGCAGGTCGGTCTTGGAACCATCTGGCATTGGTTCTGTTGGACATGAGGGAAGTTTCTGGCAGCTTCTCACAGAAACCACCCCTGTTGCACCCTTATTCCCCTCCAAAAAGCTGCCACTCAAACTCAATACACAAATATATTTTTGACATTTTTATATTTTTAATACAAATCTATTTAAATCTAATTGTTCTGATCTCATATACCTCTTGTGGTTTCACTGGGAATTAGACTAAGAAGGACTGGAGTTCCTCAATCCTGAAAGTCACTGCAGACAGAGCCACTACACAGGGCATGGTCACACAAGCATAATGACCAGCCCCATCTTTCATGCAACCATCCCCTGCCATTACTTTAGTCCTGTATTTTTGCATATCTGTTCCTTCCCAAGCCACTTTAATCCATTCCTTTCCCTGATGTTGGTTCCTCCCCTAAATACTCCATAACTAGCCTTGTGCAGTCCCTTTTCCTCCCCAATGAGTTCTGTGTCCCTGAGCAGGCCCCTCTGAAGTGACTGGAGAGCTCCTAAAGTGAGCTGTGCCCCAGCCCTTGGGGCTGGGTCTCATCAGGGACAGCCCTGGGGAGGCCAGGGTAGAGGTTGAGTGTCTCTTGGTATCGAGGTTCCCCCACTTGCCCAGGACCCTCTGCATTTCTTCTGCACTTGTGGCGATGGACCTGGGGTGGTCCCAGGCGAGCCAGGGTGAGGTGACATTTGTCTCACCCATTCATCACCATGTCCGTGTGCTCCTCTGTGTGTGCACAGGTGTGCTTTTTATTGCCTCACTGTCCTGGAGTTTAATTTCCATCTGGTGTTAAATCACCACACTAACGTAACACATTGTCCCTGTTTGAGACAAAATTCAGAGGAACATTCGAATTTGAACATCCTCTCTTAGAAGGCAGGTTACAGCCACCCCTCCCCCACCAGGTTCGGGAATAAATTCCTCATAGGAAAGTGAAAAGGAAAAAACCTATTTATTTAACAAACACACAGGAAAAGAATAATAATGCTAAATAATAAAACTTCTCACTGTGGAGAGAAACCTGGGAAGATTTTAAAGTCCTTCTGTGGGTGTGGTCTCTCTCCTCTTCCTCAGAGCTGGGTCAGCATGGGCCCACCTCTGGGCCTTGGTGGAAAGTTCTCCCAGATGACATTTTGATGTTGTTAAAATAGTCCAGAGGAAAAGAAGAAGAAGCCAAAGTCCCAGGGAAACAAAGGAGTTCAACTCTCCGTCTCTCTCTTCCAAGAAAAAAGCTGAAAGCTGGCTGAAAAGCAGGAAGGGTGCTTTCCTCTGCTCCTCTCACCACAGCTGAAGAACGTAGAGGAGTAGTGACCTTGGAGCACAGACTGTTTTGAAAAGTTTGCTCAGTTTTTTTTCTCTACCCTCTCGGGCTCAGTTTCAAGGCACAGAAAGGCACAGGATTCATTTCTGGGCGATATGGGATACAATATCATAAAGTCATCCCAAGACACACATCTAGCAACATCACTGGCCTTTCAAAAGCAAATCAGTATGGGAGGCAGCACGACACACCTCTTTGAACAACAATGGCATAAGAAACTTTTTTTCTTTTCCTAGTAAAAATTCAGATTATCAGACTTTTAATATAGTTAGCATACAGATACTTTAATTACTCTTTTCACCTCATATCAAATTAACATCATGTTTATTATCATCTTATCATAGCTATATTATTGCTGTATCTTGGTCTTTTCCAGTCAGCCAAAACTAATACTAACAAGCAGTCAATTTAATTTTCTTTTCTTTGTTTGCTCTTTGATCAGGCAAACAGAATTATTATAATTTATTTCATTAAAATATTGGAACTACCAATTGGATTTAAAGCTATGCATAATTAATTTGTTCAGCAATTTTGTCAGATCTTTCTAGCTTGCATTTTTAGCAATATTTAGTGTCCCATTTTTAACATGGTCAAGAAAACCAACTCACTGGCATAAAAAAAAAATCAGTACTAGAATGGCACATCTTAATGCATTAAGTAAATATAGTTTTAAAATGCTTGACAAGCTGAATTTATAAATAAAAAATTGTAGTGTAAAAGGTGTATCCAAATGATTGGTATTTGGATTTCCCCTTGAATCATATTTACTGTCCCATCTTCCATCGGATTAGAGTAGGAGTTTAAAGAAAATGTAAAAATTTTAAAAATTATTTAGGTATAGAGTGAAGGGTTTGTTTTGATGTTTGTAGTTTTATCCTCTCCACACACCGTGTGTCATTTTCATTTGATTTTTTGTATTTTGATGTTGATTTCATCAATAAAAAATATTTATGTCCTAGTTTCTCTGTGTTTTCCTGTGGAATTTTTATGTCTAGAAACTAGAGTTTCCAGTCAGAAGGAGGCATGGTTTTTAATGACCCTGAAAACCTCCAGAAAAAATTACATTGTGGTGACATGCTCTGCCTTGTCTTCTTCATGTCTGCCATACCAGCAACACTGGTCTCATGGAAATGAACACTCACATTAGATATAACCGGATACAGTTCTTGCTCTGCCTTGTTCCTTGGTGGCATTGCCATGGGGGAAAAGATATTACAGTCATTTAGTTATGAACTTCTTTTTCGTTTTTGTTTTCATTCCTCTACCCTCACCTCTGCTGATACACGAAGATCCTTTGCATATTCAGTGGGAGGGGCAGAGTGTATGATTTGTCATATGCCAGTGCTTCATAAATTCGTAAATTCCCCAGAGGTGAGGTATCATTAACAGGCTCACTAGGAGATGCAAACCTAGCACTTCCCAGAAACAAAGCTTATCAATGTGCACAGAATGACTTAAAAGGTGTGATAAAGAATCCCCTGCTTTTTTGCGTGTTTACAGCATGTACAGTATGCTTGTTTAGCTTTTGCTTATTTCCGGAACAATAGAAGGTTGTTTTAATATTTTTGGTTTTCTTTTGAAGAGGAAAGAACCCCACAATACCTTTAGCTATACAGCTAAAACTAATCTGCTTAAGTTAAATATTTTTTTTCAAAATTCCTGGAAATAGAGTAAGAAAGTTTCCAAAGCAAAACATGATTAATGGGTGTGTTTACTTTCACAGTAACTCAGGTCTGTATTGCAAAGTGTTTCAGATAAAGTATACTATTTTTGGAAAGTTTTCAGAGGTTCAAGAAGGTATTAAGTATATTGATAATTATATACCAGAAATTGTCTATCTGTTGTGTTTGACTACATTCAGTAATTCAGGATTTAACAAACAGATAAATCTGAAGTCAAATAATTAATGTAATAGAGGCTGCTGAAATAAATGTATACTAATGGAAAACCATGAGTGAAATAATATAAATCAACTTGCAATTGCTAGTTCTTTCAATGAATTTTCATAACTCACTAAGTCTGACTATAAACACGTCTGTCTTTTCTACATATTCTTTAAAATCCTAGAAATTATGTTTTAAATAAGTGAAAAAAATTTGCAGTATTTCCTTGATGCATGGTACTTTTAGTCAGGGGTTTCATTTATAATTGTTACTTATAGCAAATTCCAAAAAGAAAATTAGTAAAAGCAATTGATAAAATCAAAAAGCCAGAAAAACCTGTTATTTTCTAGCTCTTAAGAGATGCTGAGTATAATTTTCCTTTAAATTGTACTGAGACAATAATTTATATCTTGTTAAATTTTGTTATAAAGAGAGTAAACCAGTCTTGATATGAAAACATTAACAAGGAGATAATCCACCGTCTTTCTTGACCATTTTCTTCTGTGTTAAATATGTAGTCCAGTACTGCCACAGGTAATACTTCTTTCTTAAGTGTCTAGTAAAATGTTGCTAAAAAGGCTCAGATGTAGCTGCCTCATGATATCAACATTAAGAAGGTACCAATTTAGTAACAGCAGTTCAGACTTCAGCCATTGTTTGGCATGGTGTTAAAAGACTATAGTTGAAGTGGCATTCAAACAAGGAACTGAGTCTCATTTTATGATTTATTTTTAGAGACAATTCCTACAAACTACTACCCAGTGTGTTCTGCAACGCTGTATATTCATAGAGCAAATTGTGTTGATACAGTTTTCCAGAACTGTGGCCGGTATCTGCAGTCACTGAAGACTTGATGCCTGCTGGACTGGTTTTATTATGATATATCATACACTGAAAGCACAAAGTAGCTAAGGCAGTCCATCAGGGCAAGGGGCCAGTTAGGAGACATAGAGAAGGTTAATGGAAAACAAATGGCTGTGCTTCTTTTTAAACTTGCAGATCCTGTGTCAGCTTATACACACAGAATGAGAAAGATGTGTGTAAAAATCTATTGTGACACCAATTTGTCTTGGTGCCATTTATTCACTAGTACTGCATGCAGAGATTTCCAGCACAGGGAGCAGGTGCAAGGTCTGATAGTGACAGGCAGTACTTTGCTGAATTGATGGAACAAGGAAGCCAACTGATCATGAACCTACAGCTTTTACAGGTAGCCATATAGTAGAAACATTTGTGCCTGCTGTGAAGCTCTCAGGAGTTATAATACCGATTAGTAGAGAAGATTTTGAAAGCTGTTAGTGAGAGAAACACTGGGAGAGTGTATTAGACAGAATACTCTTCAGGCAGGGAATAGAGAAACCGAAAATGGATGAACTATTCCAGTGAGTTGGTTTAAACTAGAGATCCTATGGAACACTGTGATGCTTCTGTGAAAAGTCAAGTGGGTTGCTGAGAGGAAAAGCTTTTAAGGATCCTCCTGGGTTATTGAGTGTAGGATCTTGTTTTATCAACAAAATTATTATAGAATTCCCTTCATAAACTGAAGTGAATAGTAAGGTTGAGAATGACTACTTTTTTCTTACTCTCATAAATACTAAACTTTTGTAAAGAATTCATGGTACAACAGGCCATAGTGAAGCAGAAGAAAACCTAGAAACAGGTAATGATCTGTTTAGTGGTCCCACATGACTCTGAGTAATAAGAAAGAAATGTTTGATCCATAAGTATAATCTGGGGAGAACACTGATGCTGCCAAATGTGAAACTGTAGATTATTTATTCCAGGGCCAAAAAAGGGTAGTAGTCTCATAATTGTGTCTTTGGAGGAGAACACAAAAAGATTAGGCACCAGGGCAATGCAAACAGAGCACTGAAGTGGACTCTTTAATCTGAATTAAGAAAATCCTTTGTTTCACAATAGGATTACTCAGATTGAAGAAAATCAGAACAGTAAAACGAAAGCAGAAGGAAATTGATTAATTTGGCACCGTACTGAGATAAATTTGCTAATTTCCTTCAAGAATAACCTCATGAATGTTCTTGCAAACACACCACTGTTTTTTACTGAACTCTACAAAATATTTCAAGCAAAGTGTCAGTCTTTGTAATAGATATTTATCATACATAAAAAATACTGAAAATATTGGGTTTTTTTCTGTACTGTAACAAAACCAGAGAACTGTTCAAATATATATATATTCCTTACAGTGACAAAGAGCTTCAGGCTGGTGCTTCTTGTGATCACCAGATACTGGGCAATATGCTGTTCCTCTTCACCTTCAAATATCTGTACTTAGGATAAATCTGCAGTGAAAGGCAGCCAAGAGCTGAACTCAGCAGAGCAGCAGCAGAGCAGCTTGAGGAAGTACCAGTAGATGATGTCAGAATATTTTAGCTTTGAGTGGTAGCCAGTATTTGAGGTCTTGGAGGTTATTTCATGCAGGAAGAAAAACTGGCAAGCTACTCACGTATTTGGGTAAGTGGGAAAAACATATTATGTCACCCAAGTTTGGGGTAAAATGCATTTTCTTCACACATGTTCAAATATGTTAGAACTAAGACCTGCATGGAAACTAGAGTAGATTTGAATGAAGCTTTGCAACTTGGAAGTTTCACTTTTATGATCCATTCAAATAAGACCAGGTGTATATATTCCTTTCATGGCTGAGTTTTTTTCAGCTGTAGCAAAAGTTTAAGGAATGCCACTGGTGCTTTCCTGTAGGCTCTTAAGATTGTCTTGGACTTCCAGCACTCAGCTCTCTGGCCTCCTCCCTGAATAGGTTACTCATCTCCAAAAGACTCTTGAAGTTATGATTACCAGAAAAGGTGAAGCCAGTTAATTCAGTAAGCTTAACTGAATGTTTAAGTGAAGACAATAGAAATCTATGCAGATTTTAGAAAGTAATCACTTAAGAAGTGGAAAGTGCTGTTCAATTCTGGCATTATTAATGTAAACCCATTCCTTTTTTGTGCTGTTAAATGGAAAATCATCTTGGAAATCAGGAAAACCATTTTAATGAAGGAGCAATGAGGAAGTTAAAGAGAAGTGTCTCAGAAAAGGTATTCAAATGAAATTTAAATTGTTATAAAGCATGCAGTTTAGAGTATTTCTTTTATTTACAGGAGGGGTTGAACTGGTTCACTCTAACCACAGTATGCAGTATTCTCTATTTCTTTTTCAGATATTGACCAGCTTTTATTTTGAAGACTATGCTTGCTTAATACCTTTTAAAACAATAAAACACCATACAGAGCACATGCAAAAACTTACACACTCAAGTATAAAAGAGGAAAAAGTTTGCTTTTCATATATATATAAACTATCCTACTTAACCTCTTGGATCCATATGTCTCCATATTTGGAGCCAAACCTACATTTGGCTGTTAAAGTTTTCCAGGCATATATGCTCATTCCACCTAATGTTTACTGTCTAAAACGTAGGGATCTATCTTCAGCAAGTATTATATGTTTCTGTTATGTTTTATGGAGAGGAAAAGGCATCTCCAGAGGAGGATTCATTGTGTCTGTTTTAGCAGGGGATGAATCAAGCTAACTCTTGAGTTAGCTATTTTTCTTCATAAAACATACATTTAGATGACTGATCCTAATTATTGTGAGTCCCCTACCTAATGTCCTTTCAGTTAGATATGGAATGCCTTTTTCTTGACATATGAAAAAAATCCAAGGGTAGAAACTGCAGGACCTGTCTTCAATGCATGACAGTCAAAAAGCTTTTCATATATCAAGTCAAAACCTCTTGTTTCAATTTGTGGTCTCTGTATTTCAGATAAAGCTGGTGAGTATAATTTTTCCTCATTCACGAGACGTGTGAAATATTGTATGTTCAAATATGTATAACAAACGCCCTTAAGAGTGAAATGTCACAAGGAATTTGAGTGATGATTGTCATTTTTACTCTAAAATAGTGTCACAGGACAAAGAGAGGGAGAATATAGTTCTTTTTTCTGTCCACTGCATAATAACTCAATGTTTTTACTACTTATCCATGTAAGCAATATGGGTTTTGAATCGTCAAAGAACTTCTCACGTTTTACTTAACACAGTTATTAATAAATTTAGAAATTCATGCTGGTGGAGGGACCACAACTCCAGACAATATCCCAAATATTCACTGCAAGAATTGTGTTGTTCATTTCCCATTAAATACGGAGTAATTTTAACAGACTTGTTACGCAGCCTGAAAAACTGAACATAAGGTGGGACTTGATGGAGATTTTCATACCTAAGTCTAGAAAGCAATCCAAAGAAAACCATATCCATGAAGTTTGCCCTTCCAAAAGGCCTTGGGGATATTAGTCTTACTGTCTGCATTGATGTCTCTGTATAATGTACAGTTCCTGCCTTAGAAAAAAACACCACACTGCTATCATAACCATTTCATACTATTCAGCTGCAATTGTGTTTCAATCACCTTTCATCATTTGAACACCTGTTTTCTGGGTTTAGGCCATGAATGACCGCACTTTCACATAGCACAGAAAGTACTTTCTGCAGTACTTGCTCAATTTCAGTAGTCAAGAAAAGCTTTTGCTCTGAGGTTGCAAAAGTATTAGAAGTTCAATACAGAAATAAATACAATGGAATCATGATTCTTAATGCAATATTTAAAGATATCTTAACTTGCTGTTTCTACCACTTCACTTCTTAGAAATATTTGCATACAGATAAGTGTATATTGTAGTAATTATAAAATTTATGCCATCTGATGACAAAACCTGTAACTGACATTCTGTACTATGAATTTATATACTGTGAGGTACTAATTACTGCCATAGAAGAAATGTTTGAGTTGAATTATAGTTTCTGTTTGTATCTTCAATAAATAAGTGCATTTTGAGATTATTAACCCCTGCAAGATCTAGGAAAAAAAGTATTTAATATGAATCAGGGAAGCATTACAGGTTTTTGTGATTTTTCTAACTGACATGCATCATTATGTTGTCATTAGTATTCTGATACAGAGTCAGGCATCAGCTATTTTGCAATTGCTATTGTTTTTTGACACAATAGTTTTGAATTGTTCAAGCTTGTTCCACAATTATTTTCTACATCTGATTTTACTTTCCATTGCTAAATTTGTTCCCACAGAACTAATTAATATCCTGTGAAGGTATCCTATATTTCTACCCTTTTCTTTTACCATTACAATAAAAATTCTACCCTATGTCTTCCTTAATGTATAACTGCACTAGTGTCTTCTCATGTTTCTTCCTACTTGGCTCCTGATCCCACCTATGGTGCCCTAACTACTTAAGAGGGATAGGCTGGGAGTTTATCAGCCATTCAGCTGACTAAACAGAGAAAAAAGATATTAAACCTCTGATGCATCTGTTCTTTCTCACAAAACTTTGCCTCTGTCAGAGCTCTTACTCTCTTTTCTTCCTTCTAATTCAGTTGAAATTGCCCTGTAGATTCAAAAGGGTTTAGGTGAGCCAAATAATGTAACACATTATGTGTTAATCTTGATGCTTGAAGAAAACCCCTAATGATGCCTTAGGTTTTAAATTTTATATTTTTCAAATCCTGTACTGCCTAATGTGTAACTCTGAAGTTTCGTGTGGCCTGTAAACTACTGTTCTCTCATGCTGGTCAGACATAACAAGCCTCTCTGGATTTGCTCTTCAAGGACACCTCAATTGTCCCAGGCCCCAAAATGTGTAAATGAAAAGCCTCTGAAGAGGAGAGGCAAACTTGGGGTAATTACATCATTACCTGAAGTTATAATTGGAGAATTAACCCTGATATGCAAATGGACCAAACTTATAAAAGTGTGAAGAACCTGCGACCCAGGGTCCATCTTGGGTGTAGCCTTCTGTAGTCAAAAGACCTTTGAAGGCCTTTCAAATAAATACCTAATTTTATTGTCTTATTCTTGTGTAGCCCCTGTTTTCAGGTAGCCACTTCAAGACATCAATTTCCTTAGGAAACTGAACTAAAAGAATGTCTCCTGATGAAAAGTGAATCAAATAAAAGCAGATGTGAATATCACATTTAAATCTTGTAGTCCTTGAATATGTGTAGATAATGTTCTGTACATTTTACGTAAGAAACATTTTTTTTAAATGTTTAAGGTTTTCTTATATGGAATGGCAAGCACCGGAAACCTGTATCTGTAATTACGAACAGGCTGTTCTTTTCTTTGAACTTGAAGAAACTTGAATTCAAAATATTGCAAATCCTGATAATGTCTGTTTAAAAAGGACATCTTATGAAACATGATAAATAGTTGTATTTTTGTAAAAATAAATAAAAACAAAAATGTATTTGAATTATCACAGAAGCTGCAGTTATTTCAATCTGCTGTAGGTTTCCTATATAGCTTTGTATTATTGTAATGCATGATTTTGCTGCTATATGTCCTTTTAATGAGGTTTAATAATGAATTATCTTCACTTTGTTTGCTTGTCTCCTCAGTAAAAAAAGCAATTGAACTGAAATCAAGAGGAGTCAAGATGTTGCCCAACAAGGACAGCAACCACAAAAATTCTGTCTGTAAGTTGTTTGTTTATATCCTTATTTTTAATGACTGCATATATATTCTGGAATCCTTGTAAATATACAAATCAAAGAGAGAGATGCTGGGATGCTATGGTCATAAAATGGTTATTATGCTTTCAGTTGTCACTGAATTAGAACTCCACTGACAAAACTCTACTGAGTGTAGAAAGCAGAATATGGTGGTGTAAAATCTAAAAAATACAGTATATAGAAACCCCCCTACATTTTATTTATCTCAGCTTTTTTGTATATTGGGTTATTTAGAATTCAGAGACACATGGCAAGTTAGGAAATCCAGGCAGAATGTTGCCATATAGACTTCATCAATTCAGTACTGGGCACAGTGAAAGGATCTGAGAATTTTCTGTATCTAAATTTACACTTTGAAAATTTACACTTTGTAAATTCCCCTCACTCAATATCACAGCTGAATTCTTCCCTCACCCTGCCACACTATGTCTGGTGACTGCTTCTCTCCAGTCTCGAACAGCAGAGGTTAAGAACTGCTGTAATTCCCAGCTTCTCAAGAAGATGGAGATCACACCATCACCTTCCCCTCATTGCATGCATAGTGCACTCTGGAACGACATCTGTTTGGTCCCTTTACACCTTCTTCCCTGGGTAAAGTGTAAAGTTAAAATCAAAATACTATCTGTGGGACTATGAGGTTGTTAGTTTTTTGAGCACTACTTTCTCTGAACTGACAAGCTGACTAATATCCTGAGAGCTCTTTCTCCATTAATTAGGCCAGTCTTGAATTGAGAAAAAGAGGATATTTTCGAATTTTGAAAGCTGAGAGTCCCTTTAACCAAAAAAAAAAAAAAAAAAGCCAGAGGTTAGGCCAACATTCACACAGAACTCATTAAAAGTGTTAATGTAATGACTAAGATGTATTCAGTAAATTAATTCCTCATGTAATAACACTGAACTCAATGAAGTGAAACCTATGCTGTGTTTGCCTCATTGTGTGCTATTCTGCAAGCGCAGAGAGAGTGAGTGTCTTGAAAACTGATGTCTAGGGGATACGGTTTTGTCTTTGTGTTTCGGTTGTGCATTGTTTAATGCAAAGTGAGTTTTTGATATGCTCACTGAAACAAAAGAAGCATGACAATTTTCTGCTTTAAATATTGCACGCTGACGGTGTGGCGCTCAAAGGGAAATTTTTATGCAAGGTGTAGCAGAAAAAGTTGATCCATCTCTTTGGTGTTTGTATCTGAATGGGTGATTATTTCATTATTTATAAATTACTTCTGGGAGCTGTGTGATCTCTGCTAACGCTCTCAGAGCACATGCTGTCAAACACCACATGTAATTACAGAAAATGGAAGTAAGACAGGCTATGGAAGAAATTATTATAAGGCAGTCTGTTGTTTACGTCAAATGAAAATGGTCTTTTTTATCTTTGTGTTTTGCCTTGTAAAACTTCATTATCATGTCTGACTTCTTTCTAACATAAATCTAAGAAGTGCATTATTATTACCATTACTTTCACATATATAAAGATTTTAAAAATTATAAGATTAAAATACAAAAAGTTGGATTCAAATGTATTTTGATTCTCTTTCTGATGTTTCTGTTTTGCCCATACTTCTGTAGACAGAAGAGGTAATTGGGGATTTGGTGTCAGAGAAGTAATAAGAGTGGATATTATCATTTGATGCCAATTAACATTTTTTTTAAAAAAAGATTCATTAAATACTAACACCTCTCACCATTTTTGTATGTTAGATCTTTTTAATATTCTCTCTCTATAAAGCAGAATGCTTAGTTTTGGCTTTGTGGCTTATGAGGGGTAGATGGAATGCAAATATCAGCATGGCAAATGCTGTGAGACCATACCCTGTGCATCTCAGGACCTGCAGCTTTCCCACAGCTCTTCCTCCCAAGCAGAACCTGTGAACAGCTGCAGAAAGCATTTCACAGTGCCACAAGTCTGTTAGGATTTAGGTAGAAAATGTTACCAGTGTTACCAATGATAATAATGTTACTGATAATTCCTTGTGGAATGCAGAACAGTATTTCAGTATTTCAGTCATGTACAGTCATAGCTCCCTCTCCTCCTCCTGGACCTGCCTGCATTTCTGGATGATTTCTTTCAGATCTGCCGTCCTTTATAAAGAGTCAGGTAGCAAAGCATGGCTTTTGGATATAGGTGCCTGTAAACTGGAAAAAAAAAATTATTGTGTATTGTGTCACTTCCCAGGGAAACAAGAGGGTTTTGCTGTTGTTTCTTCTTTTGGTTTGGGGTTTTTGGTAGGGTTTTTGGTTGGTTTTATGGGATTTTTGTTTGTTTGTTTTAATGGGGTTGGGTTTTTGTTGGTTTTTGTTTGTTTGTTTGTGAGTTTTTGGTGAGGCGGGGTTTTTGGTGGGTTTGTTTGTTTGTTTTTGTGGGTTTTTTTTCGTCTTTGGTACACCTGAAGGAAACATATCAAGTTAGTTTTTTGCCGGATACTCCTGCTAGGCAGTGCCCTTTAGCAGTGAGCCAGAAGCACTTGAATTGTGATTAATTTATGCAAGGAAATGGGAAAAGGATGGGAAAGATCGTTGAAGTAAAATATGGCCCTGGTTCATCCATACCTTGCACTTGGCAAAGGTGTGAAAGAGTAAACTGGGCAAAAGCACATGGGACAGGCAGTTTTCACAGCTCTAAGTGCTTGAGCTGCCACAAACATTGGCCAAATCCATTCAGTGTAGTTTCCCTTGGTCATCTGAAGCTGATCTCTCAGAGGAGCAAGGACAAAGTTGTATTTTATGAAGCTGCTTAGGGAAGGCAAATCCAATTACATCTGTTGCTGTCTATCTGATTAGCTGCAAGTTTAGCCTACCCACTTTTGTTATCATTCTGATATATATGCTATATTCCCAAAGGAAGTTACTTGGTCCATCTTGCTGTCAACAGTCACTCTTGTTCTAACATTAAAACCCATGGACTCTGCGTCCCTAATAGCTTTGGCCTTTTCTAAAAATGCAATGACTATAATTTGCATCGTGAGTGATTAAATAAAAACAAAGTTTTGATTGCTGTCTCTTGTATGAGTGTTTTCGTGCCAATATTTCTATCCAGAAAATCTGCCAGAAGGTGGTTATCATCTCTGAACATCTTGACCATTACCTCTACAGCAGAGAGATTGTACAGGACAATCCTGTGCATCCAAGAGAAGGAGAGCTCTAATGAAGTGAGCTGCAAGGACAGACAATTGTTGGGCAGCCATGGTCCTTATAAAGTTCTCATTTCCTAGTCAAATAGAAGATCCTTATATTTTATCTCTTCAAGTCTACATACCAAGCAGTGATTGCTAGTCATGCCACGTGCAAGGGATAACAAGTGAATTCAGGTCTTCAGGACACCAGTTCACAGAATATTGGGAAGGCAGGGCCATTAACTGCAGGCCTGCTACTTGACAGCTCTGCAGATCTTTGTGCCCTCTGCAGCCCAGGAACAGAAGAAGTTTAGGAGAGTAGACTGCCCCAGAAGCCCCTAATGCCACCACCCTTGTGCTGCAGTCACAGAGCAGCCTCACACTTCCACACCTCCTCACCAGCAGGAGGACAGAGCACAGGAATGCATCAAGCTCACAGTAAATGTCAAGGAAGTTCAGTGAGGTGAGAGACATCATATCAGGTGAAAAATGGAAATGATTATACAGTTTATGTGGTGTGTGCAAATCTGCCAGTGCAGTAATGCTAGGAGGGGAAAACAGCAATGAGAATGAAGTGCCTGCGAGAGCTGGTTCCCTGAGTTTGCTCATGTCAAAATGCAGCGTGCAGACTGGCTCGCCACATGACACAGCAAACTTCAGGGAATGTACACAGTCTGAAACAGTAACAAAGATTAACAGACAAAGTCAGAGTGATTCTTTTAAAAATATGGCATTCATATTGAACCATGTTAACATTTCATAGTAATTACTGAATATTGAGTGACCTAACCTCACTCTGCAAAATGGTGTGTGTGAACTACTGTGTTTGCGAAGTGCAAATTCTGTAAGTATTCACTAAGTAAAAACCTCTTACACTTCATAAAATCAATTTCAGGCTTCTGTAGTATTATTTGAAAATGTATTTTAGAATACTAGAAAAACACGTTAAATAGTTTGAAAATCATGATTTTAGTGTAAGATTAATGCATCCTCTGAAACTTGAGTTACAGAGTTTACCTAAACAGTTCTTCACCCTGAAGATGATAAAAAGAGCTACTTTACAACAATTATTTTTGTGATGTAGAGCCAAATGAGTTTACAGACTAAGTATTGATTGGGTGCAGCACATTAAGTTGAATTAATGGCACATGCTGTTGAAACTATAGTGATTAATACCAAAATGGGATTAGGCTGCTAATTCTGTGTAAGAAAGAAAGAATGACAGCAGTCATTATTTATTTTGTTGTTGGGTAACTCTGAGAAAAATGGCTTAGCACATTGCAACGTAAAGTTAAAAATTTTAGGATGAAAATTTGTTGCTTACCAATACATTCCTCACATTTTAAATAAACTGACAATGTCATCTTCTTGACTTCTGGGTACTGGTAAATGTACTTTGACAGAAGCAATATGAAGACTAGTAAAATTTTGTTCTTCAGTTAATGAAAGAGTATTTTCCTAAGAAGGACAATATTGGACTAAATAGTTGAATTTAATAGCACAATTTTCTGAGTGTTTTGCTCTTATACCTTAGCAAAAACCAATTTATTTAAGCACTTTTATATTTTGAGAGATCAATACTTAGAAGTCAGTTGCAAACCTATGTGCAATCAACAAACATATATGACAACTGCTGAAGGTTATCTCAAGTTCCAGATATAAAAGGAAAAATTATTGCTACTTACTACATTTTTGTAATGAAATTTATAGCTTGTCATGTTATAAATACCAATAGCTGATTATTGTATTTAATATTTAAATTACCTTATATATTCTTCCTCAAAAATATTTTATTATATAATAATTTTTTAGCATATTTTTCCAAAATTCTTTTAGGATTGCTGAAAACCTATGTAAGAATTCCATATTATTTTTTTCAAAATGCACATGTAATGGAAAAATCTGCACTAATTTTTTTTTTTTGTGGTTGTATTGTATTGAGTCTTCACATGTGGAAAAACATTTCTTACTGAATTTGGATTTTTACATGCTATTTATTACATGCTGTGTCAGAATCAAATCAAGATAAAAAATTACTGTAAAATAGTCATTGTTCTGATAGTTGTCAGTTTCAAATTAAAAAAAACCTCAACTCTACAACATCAAATCTATCCCACTCTCTAAAGTTATGGTCTAATCTACATTAGCTTACATTAATCAAATATAGCATCTTGTGCTTTCATTAATTTAAGAAACTTTGTATCGGTGATGGGATTGATCACCAATAAACATGATACAAAACAAACTACCCAAGTAATTACAGGCAGCTGTTATCAAAAGATCCTAGGTTTGGATATTGTATGCCTAAGTGCTCTCCATGTGCAGTCTGTTTTTTGCTGTGAATATTTTAAATATTAGGTGAAGCTATACTAAAAAAAATAGGGATAGAAACAAAATGGAAACACTAAGATAGCAAAACTTTAGAAATTAAAAAAAAAAATAAATTCTGGAAAGTAGATTTTTCCTGCAGAATTCCAAAGGCCTGTTCCCTTTCAAGAAGCATGAGAAATAAATGTAACATAAATCTCTCTTTTTAATTGGTCTCACTGCCAGCTAAAACAAGTAAAGCAGATGGGAAAATGTTGGCATCTTTTGGGCTTTTATTCTGGGGCACTCAGTAGTGTTTGCAAGTGTTTTGAACAAGACTTCAGGGTGTTGTTTGCCCTGTTCTGACACACAGGTGATCAGTTTGCACTGAAAAAGCAAAGAGAAAAGAAGAATGCCAGCATATCAAGAAACACACTTTACTAATTTTTTGAAGGAAAACTCACTAACATTGCATTTTATAGTGTTATCTGCTTTATGTCCTTTAAAGAGAGAAATTCCTAATTGTGGAAATTAGGATTTCCATTTATAAATACTACTGCTTTTCAAAGACTGCTGTTTCCCAGTTTCTTCATGAATCATTGCAACACAAGGGTGAAAACTGACAGGCTTCACCTGTAGCTCTTTTTGGACCTTTAGTGAGCATCTCTTCAGCATTTTCTGTGTTTAGTGGCAGATATATCCCTTCTTTCATGAGGAAAATAGAGGCCTTTGAAATACATACATTTCAGATTGATTCTTCAGAGGAAGACTGTTGTATGCTAAGATTAATATGGAGCTGCCTTTCCTACTAGTTTCTATTGGAGCTCTCTTTGAAGATCTCAGTGTTGTCAGGGGAAGTTACTCTGTGCTTATATTGTGTTGTATTAATTTACAGGCCCTGAAATGGTTCTCATTTTTAAGTGCCCAAGCAGAAACTTCTTAAGTGCCAACACAGTATCATGAACTCTCCAGCCTTTTCAATCATGAAAGCTATTTTTCATTTGTTCAAATATCACAGCTTGAAAAGGACAGCATTTTTTCAAATTTGCATTTATATTGTGCATATCTTCAAATGAGAGAAAGGATTATTTATAACTTACTAATGTAGTACTTACAAGGTTAGGAAACACAAGGCTTAAGTATTTAAGATTTTGTGGGCCCAGTCTGTCTGCCAATATCCAATTTTATTTCAAGAAGTCTTTTCAAAGAAATACTGAGCATATGTTAATTGTTCAGTTAAAATTAAAGAAAAGAGAGGGAAGCAACATTTAAAACACTGGCACTATTATACAACAGGTTACACAGATCCTGGAATATTTAATATTAAAATTTCCTGGTTATATATGTCTATGTATACCTACATACATACATATATATAATTGTAAATAATGCATAATACGTAATATTCCATTAAATCATTTACCACATGTCTAGTAAAAGATTAATGACTCTATTTCCCCTTGTTACTGAGTATTATGGGATGAAATTGGGCAGTAGGAAAAAATAACTGCAGCATTAACCTCTAAGAGCTTTATGAAGCTTTAATATAACAGGAAGGCTAATTACCCTGATATACTTTGTCCTGCTATAGACTGTAATAATACAGAGTTGCCCAAGAGTTACAGAGTTTTGGATCTTCAGAGAAGATTAGTATCCCTGTGCAATGAAATTCTTCTACAATGCTATTTCACTATATTGTATAAATTGCTTCATAAATCAGGTTACTTAGTAAATTATACTTGGTGTTTCTAAATAAGCCCTCATCACGGCAGGAGTTTAAATATCTTTTAAAATACTATGCAAAAATCTTGCTGTGAAAAGAACTACTGCCTAAATATATTTGTGAAGAAAACCATCACTTATAGCTACAAGCAAAACAAGGTGCTTCATCAATTATTTAATACATAATTTGCATATATAATTTGTAAAATAAACAGAAGAAAACTTCTATTAAAATATGTAAAACAAGGTGTAATCTGATTGAATTATGGATGGTTAAAATGAATTGTTATCTGGGTAGGAAGCTGAAACTACCATTAACTAATTTTCATAAACAATTATAAAACATTACTGCTTTTTCAAAATGAATGTTCATACTGTGGGCTAAATTGACATTCAGTTCTGTTATTTTCAAAGTCAAAGGCTTAAAAATAAGCAACTTGCTTTTTAGCAATTACAATTCTGTATAAATTAAATATTCATGCAAAATTTAAATATAAACTTTAATACTTTTATATAGCGTCCTTGGCTTAAGTTCTGTGTAGGGCTCTGTTAAAAATATAGATGTGGGCAGTAAATAGGTTGGAAAAGGAAGTCTTGATAGATTCAAATAATGTATGTAAGTTATGAAGGCATTCAGAATTTGTGAGTGGGTGAATTCAGATTTCTAGAACGTAAAAACTATGAAAACAGCTTTAAAGAAAGAAGTATGATACTGGTCTATGCAGTGAAGGTATGCTGCAGAATATAGACACCCTTACTGTCAAGTCCTTTGGAAGAGTCAGAGACGTCCCACCTCCTGCAAGGAGACTTCTACTTTCCACAGAGGCAATATCATATTGCACTGTGTATGTATTGAGAGCCTGGTTTTCTAAATCCTCATTGTGGGAGAATATCTTCAGACTTTGATAGAAGGTCTTGGACTATTTTCCTTTTTCAGAATTTGTTCTGTACATTATGAAACACTTTGGAAAATCATTTCAACTATGTTGGCACAGTATCTCACTGTCTGTTAGGTTGTCACGCTGGAATGTATCTATTCCTGCAGCTCTTCTGAGCAGAGCTGCAAAGTGCCAGTGTCAGATACGCTTGGAACAGGGAAGTTTTGTTAGGTGACAGCTAATTTATCAGCTTCAGCACAGTTTGCGTCCACTTCTCGAAAAGGGAAGTAAAAATGTATACTGCACTATATATTAATTTCCTCAATAATGTACATTTAGGAGCTTGAAATATTTTAGGAATGGGAACAAACACAACAAGATGGAACTAAAATGGAAATAAATACATTGGTTTACTTTTGGCAGGAAAGGACTAATTGCTAGGGGGAGGGGATTATTCAGCATGGTATGTCCCCCCACTGAAATCGATAGAAGTTTGTTCTTAAACAAACAAGCAAGCAATAAGGTTACTCAGGTACTTGTCTTTTTTAAAAAAAACAAATGGAAAGAAAAATCCCAGAAAAGTCCAAAACTACCTGTCTAAGTTTTCTTTTCTTTGTTGGCATACTTGAAAAAGAAGGGACTGTAACTGTGGTGCTCTGGCTCATATGTATCCTTCTATCATACAAGCCATCTGAACTCTGGTAAGAGTGACAAGATCAATTTTTCATATATCAAAGTAATGTAAGTTTTAATACACATGATGGCAATCAAAAATGTTTCATTCTGAAATGTTTTAATCTATCAGGAAATAAGTTTATCTCAAAGTCCATATTGTTTCTGCTAATACAAGCACTTGTTTGATTTGTGTTCACTGTCACAATATTTTCTGCTTCAGGCTTCTAACATGAAAGAAGTTCTCCTGCATAAGCAAAAGAGATATGTCAAAAAAGTATGCATATCTTCCCTAGTTTAATGCTTTTGAACTGAACTCTGACGCTCAATGCCTCTGCTAGAGGAGCTATAAAGTCAGTGAATTAACAAATTCACAAGAACAAAACAGTATGGTTTCTCTAAGCCGACATTTTATGTAGCATAGATCATTTTATTCACAAAGCAACTTTTTATTGCCGTATCAGCTTTTCTTTCATGTTTTTGAAGTCATATGTAAACCTGATTCATAGTGAGAAGTCACATTCCTTTCTCAATTCTATCAGACCTGGTTTTCAGTAGTCTGCAAATGTATCTGCAGTGCGGAACATCAGAGGCTAAAATGAAAAGCACTTATGTTGAGATTAAAAATATACCATGAAGCAGTGCCAGATACTTCTATATTACTCTGTTGTATCTATGGAATATACTAAAAATTGAATCCACACTTTAGGGTATGAAAGTTCAAGCACTTAAAATACAATAAGTGATAGTCATTTCTGGTGTAGTCCTCAAGCAGAAGTACCAATGTGTAAGATGGGCTTGGTTTGACAGAGGATGAGACATTTTGGAGAGGAAGAGCTTGAATCCCACACCACTCTCGTTATGGAAAACAGAACATGACCTCAATTTCAGTTAGGTTTGCTATAAATTTTTTTTCTGTTTTTCAGTCTTTCAGTTCTTATTCTGCCATTGCTTCTTGTCTTACTGTATGTACTGCATCTTAGTTTTGTTCAGAGCAGCCCGTATGATGCTGTGCTTCATATTTGGGACCAAAACAATGTTGATAACACTTCAGAGTTGTGACTATCATTGAACAGTGCTTACACAGTCTTCAGGCTTTTTCTAGATATCGTATGTCTTTCTTTTTCATACTTTTTTTCCTTTCTTTTGAAATTTTGTCATTACTTTCAAACTGTCTGACCATTGCCATTTAAATCCAGCTCTTGTTCCCTCTGTATTTGAATCAGGCAACTGAGTTTCTACTCAGGAAGGCCTGGAAGAAGAAGAGTAGATGATGGTGCAAGGAAAGATTAGCTCTCAGTTCAACACCTAAAACTGGATATTCATTGGTCACTAGAAGTGAAAAGTACTACAGGCACGGCACACTTCAAAGTCTTAGGTTTTGTTAAATTTGGCATGTATTTGGGATGTATTACTTAAACATGTTTCTTTCAATCACCTTGAATTAGTGTTTCCCAAAGGCGTCCCATTCAGCCATTTTTACTAGATGATGGAAGAGCAAAATGCACATCCTTGGCACAAAGGTCACTTTTGCAACAAATACAAGTTTTGAAGGTGGTGCTAATACATTCCCATAGAAAAGGTGATTTTTTTTTTTAGTGTGAAGAACTGGGTTTTCCTTGTGGCTTTTTCAAAAGCGAATGAGATGAATAAACAAAAATTTCAATTTAACATTATTAAAACAAGAATAAATAAATCCAAAGCAGATGCCTGAAAAAGAATAAGCTCCAACTGCCTCTTACGTACAAGTGAAAGAAAAAATTAAAAAAAGACATTTCTGACCAAATTTAAAACAATTGAAAACATCAGCCCTGCCTATAATACTGTCTATAATATTTACCTGTTCTTTGTTCCTGTTTTGCCATCCACTGAAGTCCCTTCCCTAAAATAAATATTTAGACATTACAGTCAGTCTTTAGAGAACTAATATGCAACCTCACTGATGATCTTCTGAAATATTAGTGATGAGTGAAATATTCAGGATGAGTGTCACAGGCATTTATCAGCTCAAGGCTTGGGAACTCAAAATTCACCTTTTGAGAGAACCGATAAAACATATATAGAGAACATAAGGAATAAAAGAAAGGCTGCTCATTTTCTTGGATAATTTTAGTTAGAGTTTAACAAAAGTAAAATAAAAAAGTGTGAACTAACTGTGTCAGCACAGGATAGTTTACTGCAGTCAGAAGTCTAGTGTTTGAACTATTTCCTCACTTATATGTAAGAGCTTTCATATGTATATGACTTTCACACACATCCATACAAGCATTTCTAAAAGGTCCAAGCCCCCACCATTCTCCCTAGTAAACAGTCACGTAGCTTGTTTCAGTATGTGTTGGTGTAAGAGAACACAGTAGTCTCTCTTTTGCCTTCTTTGCTGCTTATTCTTAAACTTCTTTCATTAGTGCACACTCTTCAGTAGACTCTTTGACACGCATTTTGCTGGCAGAAGTTGCCTCCAGCCTTGCAATTCTGTTCTCTTTCCAAGTTTTTACTGCCTCCTGCTGACTCTGTATGGGAGAGGCACTCATAAGCTTTCTGAACAATACATTTAAGCTGGAAGTAAGAGGTTATAGATAAGGAGAAAGCCTCTCTTGGTAAAGAAATTAACACGGTAAATACTGAGGAATCCATTCAGTGCCAGTAGCAGGGTGAGCAGATGCAGCTTGAGCTGCAGGTTGAGCACTTGTGGCAGAGCCCAAAAACTGGGCAAATAAACTTTGCAAATAAAGGGCATGGGGACCTCTGGGCCAGCCAGGGGACTGGATGCTCAGAGACATGGCAAGAGCTGAGGACTCTGCTGAAAGAGCCCAGAGGTTGGACTATGAGGGCATAAAAGCCCTGAGTTTTCATTTTTTCAGGGTCGCTCCTTAGAGGCACTAGCTCAAGCTGTTATTCTGTTGTCGCACCATGATTAAATTATTTTAAGGATCCAGGTCTGAGACTCTGCTGTGGGAAACGAGGGGTTGAACCAGTGAGGAAACCTGGTCTGACTGTGAGAGTGGGGTGTGAAGGGAGTGAAACAGGGACCCGTTGGATCACCAGAGCCACCCACTGTGTAGGGACTTCAGTCCCTGCTGTGAAAATCTCTGGTGGTGGGAGTGTGACTGCCAGAGTGTGGCTCCTAGATGGTCAGACAGGAAAGTTTCCATAACAATAAAAATGTAAAACCAGAAAAACTGCGTATAATTCAGACAACAGTTGTATGTAATTCAGATGATAAAACCCTTTTGGATGAAAGTTAGAGAGAAAGAGATGTTAAAGGGATATGACACAGTTTGCTCTAACAGCAAGCATAGTAACTCTTCATGCTTAAAATGCTGTTCTCTACCAACTAATAAAAAGAGCCCATCTGCTGCATACCAGGTAACTAAAGCTTATAAGGAAAATGCTTGGCAAAAGGAGAAAAATCTGCCCTGTTAGCTGGAATTGAATTATGGTTTTGGAATTCTCCAGTACTGTAGCAGCTATTTTGTATTCCATATCAACATATTCTATATGTTAAATACAAGTACAGCAGTCCTATTGGTCTACTTGCATTCCTATGGCACAGAGCATATCTAAGATGACTATTCAGTCTAACAGTAAATACTTTAGTCCTCTTTCTCTTGACACTTTTTTATAATAACAGCGTGATAACCATAGATATATTGGAAAAGCATAGTGATTTTCTCTCACAAAAAGTAGGAGCATCTCAGTGAGTGACATGTTTTTGTTAAAGCCTTATACTTTTAAAATAACTTGTAACTTCTCACAAAAATATATTTACATTATATTACAATAGTGGTTTTGGTAAAAGTCCAAGCCTAGTCCTAATTTTTCATATTGTTGGGAATGTTTTCTCCATGTCCATCAGTAGTCCTGGCTAATGATATAGGTGGTCTGTGTTTCAGGGGACAATAGAGTTGCAATTTTTTCTTTTATCTTTAATTTCTTGTGTAGACAGAATGAAAGGTTTGTTGAGGTAGTTGTGTATTATTATGCAATTGAAACTGTTTGTTAAAACAGTTGCACATTGTCTTGCTCTCCCTCAACAATCAGATACAATTTTTGTGTTTCTTTTGTCTGTACAATAGAGGCTGAAAGCACTTTAATTGACAGAGGCTCAGCTAGAATTCATGGATGCCTCTTGAGCCCCTGCAGTGTTCTCCCACCCTTTGCAAACAACACTGCTGAGGGTAACAAATTCCCCTGGATTAGAAGAGTAGCAGGATTAGCTTTAATACTGGTGGGATGTCATCAAGTCTCTGTAGCCAGTAATACACAGAGTACTCAAAGGTAATTATAGCTGTTAATATTTAAAAGCTGTAGAAATGGTTATATGAATAGGTTTAGCATATGGACTATATGAATGCCTCTTCATAGACACAGAAAAAAAGAAAAAAAAAGACCAAAATATCTTTTACAGGACAGTTAAAGGTCAATTCTTTTTCTGGTTTAAAGAGTCAATCTGCATAATAACAAAGAGCAGAGTCACTTCCAAGAATTATCTAGGAAGAAGTGGTTTTTAACATCAGAAAAATTATTTTCCACTGACATTATTCTAAAATGATGGTTGATTAAATTGGTTGTGCTAGGGCTTTAACTTTGAAAAATAAACTAAAGCATAAATTCATTAGTGAAATTTACAGAGCACAGGATAGAGGGGCTTAGGCTGGAGAGAACTGAGTAGCCGTATCTGTCACATTGTAATCAGCTTGATCTTGAATTTTATTTTCCAAATAAATTCAAATAAAACAATTATTCATAGATACGTCTTAGAAATTAATTATTAAAATGTTTTAACTTGTGGCCTTTTTAAAAAAAAGAAAAAAAAGACCTTGTCAAATTCCATTTCACGGTATTTTAACTGGAAAAAAAAAATCTTCATAAAAGCTTAACTATCATGGCTTGAATGGTTGTATGGCTGTTTAGAATTCCCCACAGGCAAAGGGCTGCACACCATTACCTGTAACTGTTTACCTGAAGAAAAGCAACAATTTTGAATCCAAAAGAAAGGGCTTTTGGGACCTCATGAAACAATATACATGCAATATCAGTACAAAATATGTGCTCCTTGTTTCTTACAGTTACACCCTTGTTGTCACAAAGCAGAGAAGAGCAAACTCAGTTTTTCAATACAATGGTGGTTGCACCAAAGATTCACAGCATGTTTACAACAGAGAAAAAAAACCCTCACAACACCCCCACCCCCCAAAAAAACACCCCAAATCGAAACAAAAAACCCCCACTCCATATCTGGGTAGAAACAATAATTTAAAGAAAATAATCTGGCAGCAATAAGTCTTTTCTTAAATGCATGTGTTTGCATTCTTCACAATATCAAGCACTTCTGAGGAAGACAGCAAAAGAGAAGAAAATTATTAATTGAGAGGTTAAGACTAAAAATTGATGTTATAGTTCACATGCTTAATTTTTGACAGTTCCTCAGTGGGATCTCTGTTAGCCCTTGTCTTTTAACAGAAAAAGGTTGGCAAAATTTATGTTACATGTAAAACACCAGTTTCTACACCAAAGTTCCATTCAACAGGGGAGACTAAAGAGAGTGCTGTTTTGTGACAGTCATGTAATCCTTGTTTTAAATATATAAGGATTAAAAATAGTTATGAAGAAGAGAGGCAAACACGCTCGATATTAGAACTTTCATAGAGTTTCAAAGAGTAAAGATGACTTCAAATCTCTCCTATTAATTCTATTTAGGCAAAAATATTGTTTTGCATAATGATAACTTAAACTTGTGGGTCATAAGAATTGCTAACACCTCTGTAATGCTTATGTTTGGGTTTCACAGCCCAAATGATCATAGTGATGTAACTGAAATTTTTCATTTTTGATTGTACTGTCTCTTGGAATATATTATATTACAGAGTAATATTTTAGGTTTTCTTACACAATTTGTTCTAGTTGCCATAAATATATTTATTTAACAACGTATTAGAGCTGAACAAAAGATTTTGGTGCCCCTCCTCCTGAGACAATGCCCTAACCAGCTGGTTGGAGCCATTCAGTTCTAATTTTCTGAGATAGTGGTAAGGGATTTGGAAGTTTTGGGTTTTTTTAAAACTAATTTCAGAATTGTTAGAAGCCTACTAGCTACAGCAATCATGTAACAATGGTAATTACAGGTATTTGATCAAGTCAGAGGAAGAAACTGAGTAATTTTTCCCTGCCCCAAATAAGGAGTCTCCCTGTACAAGAACTGAACAATACTACCTTCTGTGACATAATGTCCAACATGCCTACTCGACAGTTTCTTGGTTTACTTTCTCTATATCAAAAGTTCACCTTAACAACTCCGGTTTGGTTCACAGAAAATTGAGAAAACAGAGCAGATCAATGTTAAGTTGCTATCCCAGTGTGTAGTGGTTCACCTTTAAAGTACAACATGAATAATTTCTGTAATAGCAATTTCTTTGTCAGACAAAATGCTTGTTACAATTTTTTTTCATGTTTCTTTTTCCCCAGAAGTGGAAACTGTGGAGCTGCAAGTGCAGAACTCCTGTTTTTTTGTAGGGGCTGCAGTAAGGGTCATTCTTGCTTGAATAGTAACCCTGGAAACGTAATGATTGGTCAAGAATCAGACAGAATTTTCAAAATGTTATAAGCAAATAGTAAGATGGGTTGCACCATCACTGAATTACTGTAAAGAAAGTTTACAGAACCTCAGGAAGCAGTTTAGCATCTTGAGTAACTGAGAGGTGCCTCAAATTTCAATTGCAGTGAAGCAGTGCCTGAATTTGACTCCAGAACTGGACTTCTAAAGGCTGCTTTAGGATTTATGTCTGTATTTTCTCTTTATGTTTGTCTCCAAGTTAGCTGGAATGCCAGTTTTGGTTCAGAAGCATGGAGCTGAATTGTGAATGTAGCACTGTGCTAACAAAACCTTAATGCTTTTGGGTCAAAACACACATCCAGCTGACTTGACGCACTTGCATCATGGCAAATATCTCATCAGAAGTCTTTGTAGACATGATATATCCAGTAATAAGACAAATCATAAGCATTTTAGAACAAACTCTGGACAGTAAAATTTAGAGAAAAATAATTTTTTTCTTTGAGAAAATCCTATGTAAATTTATTAAGATGAGAAGGTCTCTGGTATAATCCAAATCCAGTTGTTCACAACACATAGCATTAATTACTGTACTTGTAATTCATCTGTTTTCATATTTTTGCACGAGTTGCATATTTTACCATGTACATGCATCAAAACAAAGCCTAAATGTAAACTTGGGAAAATCAAAGTTCAAATTTTCTTTACAGTATCTGACTTAAAATTTCTTTATCCTGTTAAAAGGCTCACACAGGGAGCACAACAATATAAATACATAAACGTACAATGGTTCTGCCATGCATTTTTCATCACTGTCTTGGGATAATGCTGTTACCTTGTTCTGTTTGCTGCAATCTGGTAACAAATACTGGTGGGAAACAAAAGCTAACTCTTTCTGCCAGCCAAAGATGACTCATTATAAAACCCCTGCAGCCAAATCTGGTGTGATTTCCTGGTCATAGCACTGCCTGTCAGGGTGAAGATTGAGCTACAGATACTTATACCATAAGCCTTTTTCAATGCCTGAGAAATAGAAACTGGTTTTAAGTCTTGCATATGTGGTAAGAATATATTTCTTCACAAAGATAACTAAAACGTAACTTTTTTTTTCCGTACACTCTCTGAACAAGCATAAAATGAAATAGATCCAGAGGTTAATTATGAGTTGCTTTGTATTTCTTCCCGGCTGTAAACTTGTAGAGGCACTCTAATAGAGTTTCAAGAATTTGACATATTTAATTTCATCACATGGATTACTTCAAACAAAGTGTTTTGAAGGAGATGTAAGTTTTTCTGTTGAAGTTTGAATTTATTTACTTTTTTGGCAGCTTATAAATGATTTTTTTCTGGGTCTTATCTCATGCAAGGCTTCACAGGAAAGTGATATAAACCCATTATTATGATCTGTGGGGTGTTTTTCAGTGGGTTTTTTTGTTGTTTGGTTGTTTGGTTCTTGGCTTTGGTTGTTGGGAGGTTTTTTTGTTGGTGGTTTTTTTTGTTGGAGTTTTTTTTGTTTGGTTTGGTTTTTTTTGTGTAATGCTGTTTGCTGGGTTTTGTTTGTATGTTTTTCCTTTACCTATACTTGTTATCAGGCTCAGACAAGAGTTTATTTTGCATCTCTGTCCCCTGTTCGGTGCATGTATGATTTTAGGAACCATGTTTGTATTTCATTTTTATGTCTCTGTAGTGGACGTGGAACAATTCCTTATTATACCATCTGGGACATCACTTTTCCACAGCAGTTTCTCATATTTTCATATTCTCTTTCTTTTCCAACATCATCTAAGGTGGGCAAGGGAAAGCTTCCTTTGTAAGATGAAGTATATGGACTCTACTAGCTTGAATAGTAGTTATTCATCTTATCACAGCTATTCAAAACACTCATTCAGGAATTCCTCTCAACTGTGGAAGTCTCACAGACTTCTCTTTCTATATTTTAGATGCTTGTTCTCCATTTGACTTCCAGATATTTTTGTACTTGGAAGTCATCCAGTAGGTTTGTTCTTAAATTCCTCTTTTAAGATCCACTCAGAAGTCAGTACCTTTTTCTTTCTCTTATTCTCTCTTGTTTCTGTTTTTGACCTGTGAAAGTAACCTACTGTCTTTGAAGCAGCAGTCCTAGTTTTGTGATGCTCACTCTGAAGTTGATTCCTGGTCTACCTGTTCCAGAACTGCATGGCTATGTTAAATAAGATATTATCTTGTTTCGCATTGACTGACCTCACTGTGTTAGTTTGTTAATAAAGACATATGTGAAGACGTTTCATCTATTCCTGTGATCTCTTTTGTCTCTGGATTCTGTTCAAGCCAATATGGATCATACAGTTTAATGTTATGCTAGTCCCGTGCATCAGTCCTAAACAATTCTAGTCCCTCAGAAAAGAAGGTCGAAACGCGGAATTAAAATTTACTGGTTTTATAATTCCTACGTTTCTGCTGTTATGTCTTTTTTAGCCCTTCAGTATTTCCTTTTTGCCTATGCCAAAACAGTGAGGGCTTGCTGCCCTGCAAGTGAAATGAGACAAGAGCAATAGCAATGCAAACATAAGCAAGGGCTACCCCAAAAAGGAGTCAGGATGTTGGATGGCAAGTCTGTATCGGGGTCAGGACCAGGGCCAGTGGTCAGGATCAGAGACAGTCCAGCCACCACGTGACAAGGCCTCAGTGCAGAAGCAGATTTAAGGCCAAGCCAAAGTTGGCACTGGGAGTTCCAGGACAGCACAGGCACAGTGGTTTCACAGCTGCAACCCAGCACAGATGAGACCAGTGGTACAGTCACAGTTTAGTAACATTTCCCAAAGAAGAGACAGGACCTCAATTCTACCTTTTTTCACAGATGACCCAGTCTTGGATTCAGCCAGCTCCGCTCTAAGTTAGCCAGCTAAACTCCTTGAAATTGCCTCGCTTGCCTTAGCTTTGTGAAATTTTGTGACTGGCCAGATATTATGCTGATCTCCTTTAGCAACCAGCTGACCCACCTAGTAGATAAGGGAACAGCTGTGCATATAGTCTACCTGGACTTCAATAAAGCTTTTAATACTGTCTCCTCCCATGGAGAAGCTGGCAGCCCATGGCTTTGAAGGTGCACTCTTCACTGGGTTAAAAACTGGCTGGATGGCCAGGCCCAGAGAGTGGTGGTGACTGAAGTTACAACCAGCTGGCAGCCAGTCACGAGTGGTGTCCCCACAGCTCAGTATTGAGGCCAGTCCTGTTTAATATCTTAACTGATGATCTGGATGAGACGATCAAGTGCTTTGCAGACAACACCATGTTGGGCTGGAGTGTTGATTGAGGGATCTGAACAGTCTGGACTGATGGTCTGAGGCCAGCTGTCTGAGGTTCAACAAAGCCAAGTGCTGGGTCTTGCATTTGGGTCACAACGATGCCTGCAGTGCTACAGGCTGGGGGCAGAGTGGCTGGGAGGGTAACTTGCAGAAAAGGACCTCGNNNNTCACAACGATGCCTGCAGTGCTACAGGCTGGGGGCAGAGTGGCTGGAAGGCTACCTGGCAGAAAAGGACCTGGGGGTGCTGGTCCTCAGCCAGCTGAACATGAGCCAGCATGTGCCCAGGTGGCCCAGATGGCCAATGACATTCTGGCTTGTATCAGAAATAGTGGAGCATGTCCAAAGAAAGGCCACAAGGCTGATGAAGTGTCCAGGGAGTGAATCATACGAGGAGCAGTGAGGGAGGTGGGGGTGTTTAGCCTGGAGAAAAGGAGGCTCAGGGAAGACCTTATCGCTCTCTACAGCTGCCTGAAAGGAGGTTGGAGCCAGGCGAGGGTCGGTCTCTTCTCCCAGGCAGCCAGTGCCAGGACAAGAGGAAATGGCCTCAAGCTGTGCCAGAGGAGGCTCAGGTTGGACATCAGGAAGAATTTATTCACTGAAAGAGAATTTAGGCATTGGAATGGGCTTCCCAGGGAGGTAGGGGAATCACCATCCCTGGACATATTCAAGAAATGACTGGATATGGCATTTAGTGCTATGGTTTATTTGACAAGATGGTGTTCAGTCAAAACGTTCAACTTGATGATCCTGGAGAACTTTCTCCAACCTTGATGATTCTATGATTCCATAAAATGAACCTGTAGTAGCACCCAGCTGACCTTAGTATTTTTCCTACTCCGCTTTTGCTTTCTTGTATGCACAAAGATATTTATGTAGAGTTGCTTTTTTTGGGTTTTTTTGTTTGCTTCTTTTCTTTGAAGAAGCCTTGCACATACCTTGGGAAACCATACCTTTAAAAACACTGAGAAAATCAAAGTCTGAGAAAGTACAGGAAAAATTCTCTTCGGTATATGTGAGAAAAGTAGAAGAAAAAGAATGTGCTGCCTAAAAAGTCATGGTTTAAAACAGCACATTACGAGTTTCAAAGAATCATAGTTGAGCATTTCAATGGAGTCTTCTAATATTTTCAATACCTTCTGTTTGCTTAGTGAAGGAAGAGTAATTGAACACAGTTATCAAAAGTCATGACGGAACAATTTATAATTCTGTATCTTAATTTACTAAAAGCTTATATAGCTGCAAAGTATCATTTGTCCAACTGTGTTAAAGAAAATTACTTTTTCTTCTCTTTCTTGCTGGGTTATTTAGAATTTTCTCTAGGTGTTTGACAAATTAAGAATTATCTTCTTTAATGAGAATGTTAAATTTCATTAGTTTTAAATCTGCAGAATATCAAATAAAGGAGACAGTGAGTTTTAATGGGATTTTTTTCTGCTTTATGTAATGTACCTTCTTTTATTCCTGTCAAATTTTAGGCCGTTAGATACTTTTACAAGTCAGAACAATGCAAGAATAGGTATAGTGTATTAAAGGACACTTGTTTACCTGATAGAAACATTTTAAACATAGAGAGCTCTGAAGAGAAAGTTCTATTTTTTGTGCTTGCTCTCTCTCTCTCTCCAAATGTAAGACATAATTTTCATTTATATATGTTATTTATAATTATATATAAATATTTTGATTGCATGTATGTTTTATATTGTATACAAAAGGTATGTTCTAAAATTATAAAATATTTTTATGTGTTTAAATCAAGCTATAGTTAAACATAGGGTGATTCCTAGCTTTTGTTCTCGGCAAGTTTAATATTATAGGCCATAATATAGTACTACTTCAGACTTTAGGATGCAGTATCTTTGAAAAATTATGCTGGCATCTAGCGCAGTCAAAGTATTTTACTGAAAGGCAAATTGTGGAAAGATCTCTGTACTTTGATAGGTTCTCTCTTAACTGTGATCAGTCATTGAAAATGTTGAGTTTATTTTATTTGAAAAATGGCTTTCCTCCCTCTGGAACCATGAATAGGTTTGATCTATGTAAAGAGTGTGTAGTGTTGAGAGATGATTATTCGTTGGGGAAAATCACTTTACCTTGTCCTACTATGAAATGAGAGTTTGTGTAGGGATTTCTTCAACAGCCAGTGAAGAGGGTCAATAATCTAACACTGCCTGATAATACAAAGGTCTCTGGTATTTTCCAACCTCCTGCATTTTCTTTCTAGTTTTTGATCTTGCATCTGGCTTTAGTCAATAATATTTCTCCTTTGCCTTTGAGTATTATTTTCTTACAGAAAAATGTGTAACAGTGCTATAATTTCAAAATTACATTGAATCATTGTGCTCAGTTGGAGGTTTAGTGCATTTCTATGGCGCAGAACTGTTTCTGCTGTATATTTGCAATTAATGAAGAGAAACCAAAATAAAATGAGACCAGTGTGGGTAATAAAAGCTCTCCTACCTGTATACTAACTCACTAAGATTGCTGTTCTGAAAGACATGTTCTGGGGGTGCTGAATTAAAAAGGAGACAATTCTGAAACTGAGGATTATTGTATAACTTTCAGGGAAGGTCACAGTGTCCTCGTTTTACATGGTCATTGCTACTTACCACTAAAGATAGTGATGTGAACCTGTGAGAAACAGCAATGCTTTTTAATCCAAAACAGTAAGGTCAAAACAGAGGAAAAGTATGCTGAGATGATAAGATATTAATCTGCTGCTTGTCTTTGATTACCCAGTTTTAAGCTCTCCTTCATTTTTGAAAGAAGGACTGGGATAGAATATTCTCCCATCTAATGCTGGCTTCGGTTGCTGGTTTGAAGCTGAGAGTCAGAGGCATGGTTTTACAACCTTCTACTTTTTTAACAAGTAAATGCAGCCAGTGCGTAAAATATTTGGGTCCTAAGTTCCTTAGGGAGATGATAACTAACATGGGACAGAGTGGCTTTGCTTCCTCCTTTCCTTTTGCCTAGGTTATTGACATAGAATAAAATGAGAACATCAGATTTTTTTCTGCTCAATGTCTGAAAAAACATGGAATGAATAATACCGTTCTGCTAAATAATAATAATAATAAAATAATAATTTTTTCTGTGAAATAGGAGTCAGATCAGAGTTCTTAATGGAAATATTTTTCATTTCAGGTTGGTTATTCTATTTATATAAATTGTACTAACATAATTGAGGTAACACTCTAGAAATTAATCCTAATTCAAGTCACATTCAAGTAAAAATCAAATTTCCTCTTTTTACATATATTGCCCATTTCCAAGAAATAAAACATACATTCATGGAGGCTTTATTTTAGCTTACTTTATTTGTAGTATAGGATAGAGAAAAAGGTATCAAGTCATGCAGGGTCAGCTGATTTAGACTAAAACTAGATATATTCCATGTATTATTAACAAACTTGGTATTTTAATTCAACAGGTGTTTATTCAGGTCTGTATTTAACTATTATAAATCCAGAAAAAACAAATAGCAGGAAAAAAATCAGAAAGAAGAAAAGCAAACTTAGCTTAAAATATCAGTTAAAGATAACTAATCCATCAGCAGACTCTCCGTACATCACACTTGCCATTTATTCTTGGTTGGGTAGATGAAAACCCATTCTAAATCCAGTTCCCCTAAGAGATGTGAAAGGTCATCAGATCATAGTATAGTACAGAGCATTGACTGGATTTTTGATGCACATGACTTCACTCAGTGGATTTTAGAAACTTCTGATCATTTCCAAAAACACTCCTACTTACAGAGAAAGCTCAGAAATATCTAAAAGCATATTAAAAATGTTAGGTCTCTGTTTGGGTTTTTTAACAATTCTTCCATGCAGTTTTGAGAACATCATAAATAATACCTTGCCATTTTAGATTGGAAGACTGAAGCCTTAACTATTAATAGAGACAGCAAATTGTTCAGATATGCTAAAAGCATTGATGGAATTAGATGATGATTCTTCTTGTGTCCAGATTACCATGCCATTCCTCAAGGCAGGACAAATGAGTGTTTCATTCTTTTCCCTTTCCTCTTTGCCATACACCAGACATAAAAGCTTACCAAAGAAGTTGTGGATTGACCTCAGCTGGCACCCAAGGCCCACACAGCCTCTCAGGGAAAATAATTGAATGAGTAAATGGGATGAGATAAAGACAATAAATGCCAAAGCTGTGCATGCAAGAAGAGCAAAGAAAAATAATTAATTCAACACTTCCCATGGGCAGGCAGGTGTTCAGCCACCTTCAGGAAATCAGGGCTCCATCATGCAGAATGGTGACTTTGGAAGACAAATGCCATCACTCTGAATATCCCTCCTTCCTTCTTCTTCCCTGAACTTTATATGCTGAGCATGACACCATGTGGTGTGGGATACCCCTTGGGTCAGTTGAGGTCAGCTGTCCTGGCTGTGTCCCCTTACAACTTCTTGTGTATCCCCAGCTCACTGATGTGGTGGTGTAGGCAAAAAAACCCCTTTGTTCTGTGTAAGCACTGCTCAGCAATAACAAAACCCCTGTATTCTTACCATGGTTTCCAGCACAAATCCTAAATATAGCCATTTACTAGCTGCTATGAAGAAAAATAACTCTATCCCAGACAAAACCAGCACAGAAGTAAAAGACTGGAGAGTGTATTTCTCTATATATGATGTGGAGCAGCAGCAAAAAATGTAGATTTATGGAATACAAAAGTGGATTATAAGATATACAAATTGAATATCATTGAATATTAAGGCATGCAAACTTATAACAAGCTATTAGTCATTTATACTTTGGGGCTCTGGATAATTTTGTATTTAGACATGAAATAGTTTTTTTCTTGTTGATCAAATAAGAAGGGAAAGGCATAAAACAACTTATGTCAGAATTTTCCTAAATTCTATCTTCAATATTTTATCTCTTTTACTATTTTACCAAAAGCTCAATTTATTTTACTTGCTACAGGGATTTATATATTTTTAAACGCTCATTCTAGATTTATAAAGCCTACTTCAATAAAAATCTAGATTTTTTTTGATTTTGGATTTTTTTTTTTGTATTGGACATTTACATTGTGATAGAACTTTATTTTGTTCTATTGTATTCTATACAAGTAAAATACTTAATATTTGAGCTTTTCCTTGCATATGTCAAAAGTACAGTTTTTGATCAAAAATTTGTGGAAATAATATATTCTCTTTTCACAAATACCTTTTTTCTTTTATTTCATGTACTTAAGGAATATTTTTACTTGATCTATCTTTATGTTTTTTTTCTGATCATTAAAAATTCCACTTCCACAGTGAAGTACTGGTAAATAATAATAGCATATGTAAAGTATGTTTATTTGGAAATCAAAGACTTGAATGCAGCTCATGAAAGAAAACACAACAGTGTTTGTTTAAAAAAACAGCATACTCGCTTTCTGGTAACCATGGCAGCACAGCGAGAGTGGCAGAACTTTTCTTAAAAGTTGTGGAAAACACTTCTGTAAGCAGATCAGAACTGAATCACTACTGTCACCCACAGATTTTGATTTCTTTTAAAATTCTACTCATAACTTGTTCATCAAATACATTTAATAGGCTCAGAGACAAGTAGACTGAAAACAGCTTCAGGCTTTTTAGTGGTGGGGCCTAGAAACTAATTTTTGAGCATAAATTATACAGTCGGTGGCTGGAACAGCCTGAAGAAACACAAGCCATGTCATATTCATGCTCTGCATAGGGTGTTTGTTTGTTAGGATTTATACGATACTTTAATGCTACACCCTGAATATAAAAGTCCTGTATACCAGGACATATTTCTTCCTTGCCTACCTATGGGGGAGGAAATAAGAGTCAGAAGACAGCTGTAAATAATTTTCAAAAAAACCCCACAAATAGACTTCTTTTTCTCTTTCTGTTCCTATTTCCTGCTTTTATGGGTGTGTAAATTTAGGTTCTCATGGGCTGAAGAGCCTCACTGTTCAGTTGTGGGAGTTCACAAGTGGTACCTTAAAAGTCGTTGCCAATACCTCCGGAAGAAAATGGTATTGTGCCAGGGTTTAGTGTGGATGTGATCAACCAGCTGGACCACCTTTTGTTTCCCCTTCGGTGATTTGGGGTAAATAATACCAGTGGTTCTTTGTTTTAGAAAATATAAAATGGAAATCAGTGTTCTTTTTTTAAAGATATTATTAAGGTATTTAAGATTTTTTGGAAGGTATTCAAATATGTGTATGCAGCTGTATTTTTGCATTAAAAATATTCTGAAATACTCAAATAATGTAAAAACAACAAAACCAGGCTTTAAGATTTAATTTCTGATGTCTAGATTTGGAAAACACAGTAATTTTACGTGTGACTTAATAAATAATACATTGATGTTTGCCTAGCTGTCAGGTCAAGCCACTGTGATAAAAATAGTTAATTACTAAGAGCAAGAATTTTTTAATCTCTTCATACACTTGGTTTGGTAATAAATTATAGATTTATAGAATCACATAATGGTTAGGGTTGGAAAAGGCCTTAAAAACTGTCTGGTTCCAATCCCCCTGCCATGGGCATAGAACTTTGTGCTAGACCAGGTTGCTCTAAACCCCCTCCAACCTGCCCTTGAATGCTTTGATGTCTCCCTCTAACTGATGTTTGTTATGTTATGTAATAAAAACTGAAATGGAAGGAAAGTCTTAAGGGATTACTACTTGGGAGTGAGAGGAGGGAATTGTCTCTTTAAGTACTTAAGACGTGGAATGAGAACATGGATAAATTTGTACAGAAGCCAAAACCCCATCCTGATAGTGTCTGTGGCTGTTTTTGGCTTTTTTTCCTCTTCAAACAATGAGATGTGGTGCTAGCTTATTTTAGCTATGGATTTGTTCAGTTAGGGATATTATTATCCTAAAGATTCTTACAGGGAGGGAGAAATAGTTACCTGTAAAGCTCATGCATATGGTTGATGGAACTTCCTTAGTAAGTTTCTTATTTACATACCTAGAGTTAGAACAAGGCCAGAGGGGTTTGTGCAAGTTCAACTGGTCCTGTGTACAAAACAGAAGCAGCGTTCTAGACAAGTACCCTTCCAGTTCTCGGCCATCACTCCTCTTCACGCGAACATTTCCTTACACACGCAGTCCCCGCGGTGCCCCCGCCCCGGCCGCGGGCTCAGCCGCGCCCCGCGGTGGGTGGCTGGATTGGGCTGGAACCGGCTGTGTCCGGCTGGAACCGGCTGTGTCCGGCTGGGGCAGCCCTGGGCCATGGGCTCAGCCACGCCCTGCGGAGGGTGGCTGGATCGGGCTGGAACCGGCTGTGTCCGGCTGGAACCGGCTGTGTCCAGCTGGGGCAGCCCGGCCTCCTTTCACAGAGCCCCCGCTGCTGCCGGAGCCTGGCCATGGGAACTCTCATAAGTTCTTAATGTTGAGGAAAACATCTGGTCCAGGTAGCTGGGCTGCAGATTGAGCTCTGGGTGGGAGCCCCAGACAAGAGGCTGTGAACTGCCAGCCTTTGGGATAACAAAGGACATGAAGATGGGTGGTGCCAGCCAGGTGAATAGGCACTGAGAGGCACAGCAGGAGCGGGAATTGCCGAACATTTGGGATAACAAAGGAGAGGAAGACCGTGAGCCAGCAAGGTGGATTGACACAGAGAGGAGTCAGGAGCCGAAGACTGAGGAGGAAGAATGAGACTTGCGCTGGGTGAGACTGTGAGGATGTAAAAGCCCGGGGGTTTCTTGGTTGGGATTCTCTTTGGGAGGCATCCGCTCGAGCTGTTCCGGTGTAACTGCACTGTGAATAAATGGCTTTACGGAACGAGACATTCGAGACTCTGCTGTGGGAAACCGGGGGTTGAACCAGTGAGGAAGCCTGATCTGACTGTGAGAATGGGGTGTGCAGGGAACGGGGACCCGTGGGATCACTGGAGCCGCCCGCTGTGAAGGGGCTTCGGCCCCTGCCGTGAAAGTCTCTGGTGGTGGGAGTGTGACTGCCAGAGTCTTGTAAATGGTCAGACTGGGTAGTTTCCTTAATATTAATTCACACAGAACAGACCGCCATTATGTTTTTCATTTTTTTATTCATGCCATGTTTCATTTCTCATTTTACCCGGACTGCCATTAGTATTGATTTTACATGGTAAAGACATTTACATTTGTTCGTTGTATGATAAGCAAGAAAGTGTTCCCTTTGGCTGGTGAATCCTTAAGAGGACAAACAACCAACATAAAACTTTGCGTTTCATGTTACATGGAGAGCTGTGGGCAGTCCTGTGTATTTTGAGGTGAAATTCAGGACCTAGTAATTTTCATGCTAGAAAGAGGAAGACAATACTTTCTTCCCAGTGACCCTTGCAGACTTCTGGATGTAATCCAAACACAGGCTGGAGGTGATTGTGAAGTGTTGCTGTTTCATTTCTGTAGCTGCTCCATTGCTGTTCACATACCATGCCAGGGTTTCCAGGTATCAGAGCAAATATGGGATGTACAACAAATGACAAACCTTAATTTTTGTGCAAGAACTAAAAAACCAACAACCCCCCCAACAACAAAAACAACAAAAAACCCCTCTATTTAAAAAATAAGCAAACAAAAAACCCAAAACCCCCAAACAAATCCAAACCAAAGAAAAAAACCAAAAACCCCACCCAAATCCAAAACCCAGCCAACCAGCAAACCTTTCTATTGGAAAAGAGGAAGACAACTTTAGCAGTCAGTTATGGCTACTTTGTGTTCTAAATAGTTAAGCTTGTGAATTATTTTTTGCTTTCACCTGTCAGCAGGGTCCTATAAAGATTGTATAGAACCATCATAGGATGATCTGCTAAGTTCATTTTCTTTCCATTAAGATGTCTGAATAATTTCAGAAGCATTAACCAATCTGCTCCTGTACTGGTGGCAGTGCTGGTCTCCATCTGCCCTGCCTTCCCTCTTCTTGCTATGGGACAATACAGAAAAAGACATAAATCCCAGTTACAGTGGGCCTTTATTTTTCATAGACAGTATTCAGCAAATATTCAATAGTGAATACTTCCAGAAGAATACAATTCATCCTTTGTACCATGTGAGTAAAGACATTCAGGACATAAAATCTGCCTCTAATTATTGACAATGCTTCTTGAATCTCTCTGATAAGTAGAGTCATGGAATGATAGAATGGTTTGGGTTGGAAGGGACATTTATGGTCATCTAGTCCAACCTCCCTGCAATAAGCGGTGACATCTTCAACTACAACAGGTTGATCAGAGCCCCATCCAGCCTGACACTGAATTTTTCCAGGGATGGGACATCTGCCACCCCTATAGGCAACCTGTCCTAGTGTTTCAGCACCCTCACAAAAGAATCTTTACATCTAATCTGAAATTAACTGTATTTCAGTTTAAAAGGGCTGAAATGCATTGTCATAGAGATCTGGAATGTTGCAGTGTGTTGCTCTGTGGGTCAGTTCAATTTGAGCAGTGGTTATTTCACCTGCCTGACATTTTTCTATACACAGATGTCCAATAAGATAGCCTATTGTCAAGTGGTTTTGTTTATTAGTGTGGGGGCCATGGCCCTACAAATACTGACACAGTAATAAAATAAGATTGCTACGATCACAACCTAACTAGATTGTGCTTGTTTCTTTTCTCAAAGCAATGGAATTGGCTTTTCACATCAGTAGTCTGCATTCGATTAATATTTCTATTTAACAGCTGCAGGCTGTCATGGGTGAAATGAGACTTTTCAGCCTCAGAAGGAGGAGCAAGTATTTGTCTTTAAACTGATCTCAAAATGAAATTGTAATTTTTAAGACACTCTGGGAGCGGCAACAAGATTACAGAATATCTGCTTCAAGTTATCTAAGGAAAAAAATAATAACATTTGAGTACACTTTTGTGCTGAGGTAGCTTCAAAAGGTTCATGCAGAGTATTTGATAATTTCTGTAAATTAATTACCATGAGCTCCATTCTACACAGATGTAAAGTTGAAGTGCCCTGTTAGCAGCTAGAAATGGGATACTGATAAAATGTATCTTGAACTGGTTTAAAGACACAAGGAAGACTGTTCTATCAGGTTGGAAGACTTTGGAAAATCTGACAAAGATTCTGAACAAGGACTATTCGAACTTTTTCAGAAGTTAACTGAATTTCTTGTAGCTTTATAGATACCATCATATTACATGCAAAACCTGATTATATTAATTGATCCATAAAGCAATGGTTTTTTACCTGTGATTTAAAAAAGAGCAAAGAACCACCCAACAGGGAGATCGTGGGCACAGTATACTTTCAGTCATGTGTGCAAACAGCTATATCTTTGAATTCATTTGGAAAACAAGCTGTAATCAATAAAATCCCAGTGTTTTTTTTGTAGTGAGTCTTTCAACACTGCATCAGTTATAAGGAAGGCATGCTGATTTTTAAAGGGTGATCAGTGGTCAAAATCGCAAAAATGAAGTCTTTGTTTTTCTTCTTTTGGATCCTGGCCAAAATGATTGTTTATTTAAAGCTTGTCTTGGTTTACTTACACTGTGAGGACCAGAATATATTTGAGGAGTCAGTATAGCCTCTTTGCCCCTTTCCTTCAAAAATAAACAGGTTGACATGAATAAGTCACTGACTCTGTGTAAGAAAGAGGGAAAGAAATTATTAGTTTGGCATTTCACCTAAATAAACAGACCCGCCAGAATGACTGAGGTTAAATATTCAAGAGAGAAGTGCATATCTGACACATAGATGCCATAGAAATTTTTGATGAATAGCCTAGGGTTTTTATTAATTATTATTGTCATAGTGAGAAGAGTAGGAGGGAACATGTTGCAGCTCACATCCACCCTGCTAATGTCAACAAAGAGGAGAAAAGAGCCAAACTGAAATAATGTTTTTTAAATGTTTTGGCTGTATATTTTAAAGATACCCACAGTTTGAGATATTTATACAGCTGCATATCATTGGGTACAAAAGAAAAGTATTTATTTTCATGGGTTTTTTACCTAGATTCTCTATAACTTTAGACAGTGCCTTTACAGAATTAACAAAAATGTTGAAATGTTTTATTTGGTGAAATGTTCTCCTGTGAGATGGTTCCCTTATCTATGTTACAGTGGTTTTCTCAATTGAAATGCTGGCTGCAGTTACAGCAGTTACAGATTGACAATTCAGGGCACAAGACATTCTACTTTTATTTCAATTATGATCTGAGTTACTTTGTGTAAAAAAAAAAAATCAGGTCAAATTATGTACTGCTGCTGTTCTAGGTCTTGAACTTTAGTTTGAGAAGCATAGTTCTGCCTTTTGAAATAGTGTCACATAATATCCATTCTGTGGATTCCTGGTATTTAAATGACTGTTTAGGTCATCTTAAAGCTTTCAAGTGACTAATACAAACAATTGCACTTATTTTTTTCAACCAAGTCTGGTTAAAATGTTAAGTGTGGAAAATGTTAAAATGTTAGGTCTGGGAAAAATGTTAAAGACATACTAAGAGAAAAAATAGTGCTGAATTTTCTGCTATGGTCCTTCATATACAATCTTGCATAGATTTCCTGGTGCTTACACACAATGTCAGAATTATTTTCACTGAGTAGAAGCCTGAAAAGTGCATACAGTAATATAACTATAACTTAAAAAAAAAAAAATCTAAATCCTATCTCTGGAATAAGACAATTTATGCTAAAATGCTCTATACTAAGTTGTCAGAAAGGGCTTCATTGTACTAAGGATTCACAATTCTGGAGTTCCTTCTGGAGTGGGACACTCAAAAGGGAGTGGAGATCAGTGCTTTCCCTGTATAGATGTAGGCAGATCAGCAGAAGGAACAGTCTCTCTTCTGAACAGATGTACTTTGCACACTGCAATGAAAAAAAAAGGGCTAACTGAATTAAGTGATCACAGCAGTAAATGGCGATGATCCATGTCCAGTTTGGATTTAGCTTTGTAAATGCTACTTTAAATAGGAAGTCCTTTGTGTATTTAGAAGATAAAATGATTACTGAAGAAGCCACCTACTATGGGAATTTATTAAATATTAAATTTGTGTTCCTGAGAACTGTAATTCTTACCCAGCTTCTGGGGTATTGGCAGACAGATTTCTTATAGATTTAACTTAAGAGAACTTTAACTGCAATAAAGCAAAGTTTAGTTGGAATATATTTGCTTTATTCCTTGGAAGGATGGTACATCCCTCACAATCATTGTAACTAGACATTTGGTATTTATTCTAGCCAGTAAAATCCATTTCTTAGAATGTCAGGACTGCATTTGATCACAAGATTTACTCTAGAAACTGAATTTATTATATACATTTATAATTATTTAATTTATAACCAAATAAAATATTTCTTTTCTTGAAAAAGACAACTATTGGAACTATTTAGCTGAAGTACTAAGGCACAGGAATTAGACTTAAAATCAACAGCTTTGTTCCATTAAATTTTGTGACTTTGGAATGCCTCACCTCTTTCTTTTCTGCTTGAGCCATAACACTTGTTTCTAGGTTCAATCTCTTACTGGTTTCTTTTACTGATTATAGTAGGATTATTATTTTGATTGAGGCAGGTAGAGCAAATCACAGATCTTCTATTGACTTTGCTCAGTTTCATCTATAAATATAAGCAGTAGAACGACTGAACTGTCATGCTATTGATCATGCTATTTAAGACTAGAGTTCGGTTCTACTATCACACTAAACATGTTTGCTTTCACATTATCTGTGTGTCACCGTGATCATACCTACTAAACCTGCTACCTACCAATTTAGAGAACTGCTCTAATTTTTTTCTGTTGGTATCAGAACATTTCCCTCAGCAGGTTCCCAAAAAGAAAAGCAACTCCTACTCCTTTATTCTTCCCATAATCTGATTAATTGGCAGTTTTTCCTTCTAATCTTGTTCATCAGAACTGTTAAAAATGTAGTATATTTGTAAGCTTCAAAATGTTTTCATTTCAACAAGAAGGGGAGGGAGAGAACTAACTGCACTGATGTACCGGTGGTTTTATGACATGGGCATTATGCAGAAAACCAAAGAAGTTAAATTACCACCTCTAAAGAAAATCATCATCAGCTGCTGTGTTTCTTATTTTGTGATAAGTTGTCTTCTTGGTGATGGGATAGAATTATTCTGAGCTTACCTGTTCTAACTGTGAGAGAAAGAGAGTGCAATTCTCAGTCCTATTAACGAGACTGTTAAGAGATGTCACTTCTTGGCATGTACAGAACTGTAGCTTTTAAATAGGGGAAAGTCGGCGGAAAGGGAAGACCCCTCACAATTTAAATGGTTTGAGCTTTAGAGAGCAGGTCAACAGGAAAATTCAGGAATGGTTCTGGTCACAAAACTTCCTGTTCTACCTAGGTTTCACTTAAGAGGTGTTCTAAATGTCTTGCTCAAAGTCGCATTAAAAGTCAGAGGAACAGAATTTTATGTGTCAGTTTATCTTTCTTCCTATATAAACAGCACCACGGTAGACTATCCCACAGTTAGCACTTATTTTCTTATCTTAATCTCTTTCTCCATGTCAAAGCCTATTTGGTTAAATCTACAAATGCTGGACAGTGGACTGATCTTTCTTTTTCTTTCTGTCTCTCTCAATTCAATGGAAAATCTTTAAGGTTATATTGACAAATGAGATTATCAATGCATTATGCCCATGGTTTTGTCACCTCTTCTTATTTGTTACACAGTGCTAAACATTTTACTCTGAAAGCCAACCAAAAATTTAGTATGACTTACCAGACAAAAAAAAGCAGGTAATGCATTGATTAACAAATGCAAATCAAACAGCTGATTAAGGAAATGAGGATTTTTAGAAAGACACTTGTTTTAACCCTTATTTTTATATTAAAAAAAAATTATAGTCACCTTCAGCTTTATTGAAGAAATGGCAGTGCTTGGCAAGATGCTAGATTGCTTTTTTAAAGGAAAAGAAAAAGACAGCTTTGTGAATCAATAAAATATGTTATAAAGTGGTAGTATATTTACAAGTAAATAACATTGTTGGGTGAGTTTATAACCTGTTGCTGGTGAAAAATGGTATTTTCCAAACTTATAAGCCACTGAGACAATACAACATGTTGAGTTTATTTCTCTTGGAAAGCATGCTTCTGGATATCCCATAAAATTGCTCTTTACTACCGACTCTTCATCAACTCTGTCATTTCAAAGTAAATTACTGACTTTCCTACAATTCTGAATGAAGTGGTATTGCGAAAACCAACAACTCTTCATGCTGAGCTATGTGTTTAAGCCTTACACATAGTTTATTGTGTGATCTTCTGAGGAAAAATGTATAATGGTAATTTTGTTTTCATGTCAAGGTTTTGCTTTCACTTCCTGTCATGTGGTGTAAAAAATAAATGGTAATGTATTTATTTTTTAAACAGGGTTTTTTTTTTCATTTTCCTGTCAGATAAAATCTCGCACCTCGGATCATTAATGAAATTTTATCTGTTGACTTCACTGACGTAATGGTTTTAATTTTCCTTGTGTTTGATTATTATATAATACTAAGAGAATAAAATATTTTTCATGACTGGACAGAAACTTTGCAGTGATAATTTAGTCTTTACAATTGTTGCAAAAGTATCATTACCTGCAGCAAGTCATGAAATGGCACCAAGTTCAAAGTATAGTGTAAAAGCTAATGATTAAGGAGCTCATAGTACTTTTATGTTAGTGTCTTTATTGTTATAAGGACTTAATAGGTTTGATGACTTTAGATGAGTGCTAAATAGTTTTACTTAAGTAGGCCACAAAGACAGTACAATACAGTTGCTATGTGGTGGTGTGGGACAGTTTTTTCTCGGTCTTCCCCTCATGACCTTGAGCAATATAAAGACATAATGTAGATCATTATTTAAGTATCAGGACTGATGAAAGAACAATATTTTTAAATTGGTGTCTTCCATAAATCGTAAATTGAAATGAAAGGGTAGAAATGGGTTCTTAAATTTTCAGGCATGGGTAAGAGCAGCTCAGGCAACTCTTCATGAGGGATTTTGCGGTCCTAAGAGATACTTATTATGGTGACAGTTTCTTAACTAAGAGTGACCATAATGCAAACTTATATATTTCATTTGGTGAAACTGTATTGAATCATCAGTGAATGAATGTCACTTGCTGGAAAATTTCAGCTGTTTAGAGTCATCGGGAGTTTTCTTGCACTTCATTTGGCAGTAATACTGTTGTGCATGGCCCATCAGTTGAAGGAAATCGGACCCAGGTTTTCAGCCTGGTCAGTCTGGTTTTCGCCATTTCAGTTTCTGTTCCTGGAGTCTGATGCGTTCAACAGCTGTGAAAATTTGACATTTGCAATTAGCAAAAGAGTCTTTACTTCTCATGATACAGCTTTATCTTTAATGAGCTGAACAGTATCTCAGGAGGTTTGCATAACTGCCTGTGCATTGTGAGAGAGTGAAACCAACACACACATACACACGCAAACACGCACAAAAACTGTGTGTGATGAATGCATCTGATCCTGAACTGCAGCTTTTGTGTGACTTGTAGGAATTTCACCATAGAAATGGAGGATACAGAATATATTCCAGTTCCAAATATATTCTATTTCATATAGAAAATCTGTTTAAATTAGAACTTAACTGCTAAAACTAAAGTTGGTCCTTTCACCTCAAACTTTAAAGTAGTATTTTAATCAAGCTAAAATCCATATGTTTAATTGCACTAAAAAGGTAAATATTTGACAATAATCCCTCACAATTCCTAAACGTGTAATTTCTTAGCTATATAAAATTACGTTTCTTTAAGTTGCTGTATGTTTGTGTGGCCAGATTTTGGTACCAGCTGGGGGGTGGGGGAGGGGAGGGAGCGGGAACGAACAGGGGGCATTGGCTACAGGGGTGGCTTTGGTGAGAAGCTTCCCCCATGTCTGATAGAGCCAATGCCAGCTGGCTCCTGGACAGACCCACTGCTGACTAAGGCTGAGCCAATCAGAGATGGTCATAACACTTCTGGGATAAAATATTTAAGAAGGAAAAAAGAAAGTTATTGGGCAGATATAATTGTGCTCAGAGAGAAGAAGAGTGAGAATATGTGACAGGAGCAATGATGCAGACACCAAGGTTAGTGAATAAGGAGGGGGAAGAGGTGCTCCAGACACTGGAGCTTCTCCTGAAGCCCGTGGTGAAGACCATGGTGAAGCAACTCATGGAGGTCAATAGGGGTAAATGTAAAATGAAATGTTAGGAATGAGCAGGCTCTTCATGACTTCATGAAAAGGTGGACTAGTAAGCTCCCAGACTGACTGAAAGCTATGCTGAGCCTTAAGTTGCTTCATTAAGCTTGAATGATTCTGAAATTCAGTTGTTGAAAAGAAATCGGTCAAAAAAACCCCAAATCAGAGCAAAACAAAGAGAGAAAAAGACTTTATTCTTTCCTTTCCTTTCCTTTCCTTTCCTTTCCTTTCCTTTCCTTTCCTTTCCTTTCCTTTCCTTTCCTTTCCTCTCTTCTCTTCTCTTCTCTTCTCTTCTATTCTCTTCTCTTCTCTTCT
>VXAZ01005774.1:534121-548722 GCA_013399875.1 Gymnorhina tibicen
GGGAGTGGAGGAAGTTCCTGGCACTCCTGTAGCGCCCCCCCCCACTACCAAAACCTGGCAATGCAAACCCAATGCAGTCTTTATGACAGTTCTTCTTTTTTTCTGCTGGACACACCATACATGTATATGTGCAGGATAAAAAGCACATGTGTTCGGGTTTTCTGTATATTCAGCGTTCTGCTTTATGTCTTTTGTTTATGACTAATTACTTTTAATTTTACATATTCCTTAATTACCATTTTAGGAATGTAGAAGGAAAAAAGGGAAAACAATGTTCAAATTGTTTTGAGTTTTGAGAGGACCATAATATTTTCGATATTTATATAGATAATATCATTTAAGTGTTTGACAGTCTGGATGGAGAAAGAATGGCGGGCAAAAAGAATGGAACAGTATAGGATACCTTGTCTTTCTATTCTTAGCTGAAAACAAAAAATAGAGATTTGAGCCTCATTTGCACGAGCACATATTCAGCTGACTACAAATGCATTGTTCAGTATTCAATATTCTGTATATTTTTGAGATTAACATTATCTTCAGTTAAGGTGGTGGTTGGTCAAAAGTTGGACTGCATGATCTTGGAGGTCTTTTCCGACCTAAATGATTTTGTGATTCATAAAAATATTCCTGTTCTACGGTTCTACAGTATCACAGTTTGGTTCTTGGCTTTTGTTTATTTTAAATCTTATTACAGACAGATTTTATTATGGAGATTTTATTTTTTTATACTGTCTTAATCTTACAATGGTGTGTTGTGAATCTTTCAGAAGGTGACTTCATGAAATGTTTTTTTTCCTGGCTGAGGAAAACTGTGGATCCTAGTATATCCATTAAAAAAATTACTGACTGTGGGAAATCAATAATTTATTTTCCCACAGAAGCAAAACATTTTTTACCATCACCAATGAAAATAAATAATACACCAAATGAGTCAATTATGTGGGGAGTCTTTTTTGGTAATAATTTAAACTGGTTCAAGAAAAAATGGTAAAATATGGTTGCATTCAGGCCATGGAAGTTTATGTATGGGAAAAGTAAAGAGTCATCTTTAGAGCTGCATGTCTAAATATGTTTTTTCCTTTACTTTGCAGTGACCCAGGGTGGGGATGCAATTGCATCTGATACATGTCCTGATCCTGGAATTCCTGAAAATGGGAAGAGGGTAGGCTCTGACTTCAGGTAGGCACATTTAGTTTTCTGTATGACCAAGAGGAAGGTATTTCCTGTTACATTTATACATGGCCTGTAACTGCAGATGTGTATAATTTCCCTATTAAAATTTAAATTTATTGATTATTTGTCAAAATATATTTATTCAATTGCATATCTTGAATTGTTTTTGCTTGGGTTGTTTTTTAAATTGACGCATTTAAAATAGGAATTTTAGAGCATAATAATCTCATCTATGGAGAAAAAGCAGAACTCTGTGGACAGCATAGAAGATGAAGAAGAAGAGAAAGTATTATGTGTTTTCCCACTTTGTAAAAGCTGTTAAAAAGCTTGGGGAACATGGCAAATTCAGTGTCTGATGCTGTAATACATATGCCATCTCCTGATTTTTTCTTGTTTTCACCTTTTGTTATATTAAAAAAAGAAGACAAGGTCAGATGGACCCCTATGGAGAAAGGAGGAACTTTGCTCTTTCTCTGTTGAGGAAAAAAGGCAGAGACTTGAAGGTACAGCAGAGAAGAGGGTCAAAGGAAGGAGATGAGAGCCTCCAGCTCATGCAGAGGTTTATAAATTGTTTGGCAGGGAATGGACAGTCAGACTTAAGAGAAAGGAGCAATTCACAGGAATTAGAAGGAATTGTGCAAAGTTCTCTGCAACTGTAGAAAGCAAATTAATACAACTTGTCTCCTGAATCAAGGCTCTTCCAAGCTAGATCATAATTGACATTATGAAAAATAAATTACATAAAAACTGACATACTTTTTGGATTTTTCTCTATTTATCCTCAAAGGAATTTGAGAAATCGTAAACAACTCCAGCATTAAAAGATTCATTTATAAGCAAAGTCATGGCTTCATTAGTGACAGGTCAGCAGTTCAATGTGTTTAAAAAAATAATGAAGGGAAATAAGCTTTCAATTAATAGGCTAGAGAGTCTTGAGAGACTAGAGTTTTCTAGATGTTTGCTGATGTCCTCTTCTATGTGTTCTGATTCAACTTGTCAAGCACAACTACTGCAAATGAAATTGTATGATACAAAAATACAGTATGCATTTGCTGTCCAAAGGGCTGCTGTTTTAGGAAAAGAAATGCAATTTCTATCTAGGTCTTTATTAATGTTTGATGTATTGCAGAGAGAAACATCAGGCAGTAGAAGACTAGATAAAAATGGGATGCTAAAGTATAACTTTCTCAAGAGGTATTAAAGTGCCTGTATGTATTCATCCAAGGAATACCTTTATACTTCTGCTGTTATTTTGGAGAGTATTTTACTTTCCTGCTTGTGCAGGCATGCTTCAGTATCCCTCCTCTGCTTCAATCTCTCATAAAGCCATAAATGATGCAGAACATGCCTCTTCTGAATTCCTCCAAATAAAATACTTAGTTGAAAGAATTAGGGGCAGTATCTAGGATCATTTTGTTATCAGTGGAGAGAGAAAAGCATCTCTGGAAAGAGTTAACAGTGACAGAGCTAGAGGCAATGGAAATAAGGTGGGACATGGTAAATTATTACTAGATTCAGGATTTAAAAAAACCAAAAAACCCACATGTTTTTACTGTGAGGGTAGTAAAACATTGAAGTTTGTGAGAGAATTTGTAGAATCTCCATCCAGGGAGGCATTCAGAACTCACCTGAGCAGGGCTCTGAGCCCTCTGTTCCAACTGGGCTTGTTTCAAATGGACTAGATGATATCCTCTTTCAATGTAATTTATTCTGTGAATCTATAAATGTCATGCAGCTTTTATGTGTTCATGATACACTGTTGGCCAAAGAGACTCTCATCTAGTTGTGGTCAAAATCAGTGGCATATGAACAGCTGTTAAGAAACAGCAGCAGGTTTAAGAGCCCTGATAAACTCGAAGAGGGTAAGAAAGAGAATTGCTTCTTTTCACCTCTAGGCTGTAGTCTGTAAATTGAAAGAGAAAGGGAACTAAAATAGTTTTGGTGAAACAGGTTCAAAGATCCAAAACGTGTGAACCCAAACATGGAAGAGCTCAATAACAAATATCCCAGCAATGCATAAAAATACCAAGAGGGAAAACCCAAAAGAACCTTAAAGCTTGAAGTATATTTTAAGATATCCGAGGGCATCTCATGTCAAAGAACCTTGCAAAACAGATAACTATATTTTGAACACAGTCTCTTAGGAATGAATGTGGGTTAAAAGTATCCTAAATGCCTGGAGCTTACTTATGAGCAATGCTTATGCTTACTAAACTGATAGAGCAAGGCTAGTTCCCCCCCTCCTTTATCCCATCTGGCCTCTTACAATATTTTAATTTCACTAAGTGTATGTTACTGTTCATGGGGATAAACGAATGCATAAGGTGTTCAACAAGCAACATCATATAACATAAAATAAATAAAACATGTTGTATACTTTGATCGCATAATTGTGTGCATGTTTTGGGCCTCCAGTTCTGAATATTATTTGAGAGAAATGATAACAGTTTGTTTTCCTCCTAAACATTACTTATTATCTGAAAACTCATTATGAAACAGCAACTGTTTTTCATGTACTTTAAAGTTTATTAATATCTATTTAAAACATATCTACCTTTAAGTTAGCTGTCTAAATCTAGATGGATATTTAAACAGAGAATTTAGTTTTTGTTTCTCTGAAATGACAAATCAAGCTCTTCCATAGGAGAAGGGGAAATAATATTTGCTGCTGCTTGCATTTCTCCAGTGTGATAAAAGTACTCTGGAGAGTAAGGAAAGGCAATGGTTTTTTTTCTTTTCTAAGAGGCAAGTATAAACACCAGAAGGAGATATTGTTCTTGTCAGGAGAATGACAACTGTGAATATTAATCTGAACTAAAACATGTGAAAATGCACATTATTCAAAATCTTTTCCAGTCTACTGGAAGACATGTTATGAGTGGGATTGATGGAAAGGCAGAGGGTTTATTTTCAAGACAGCCTGAGACCCAACTGATTCAGTGATGACAAGTTCTTTGAAAAGGGTTTCATCATTTTCAGCGTAATAATAGCATTCATTCTAATATCATAAAGCAAACAAAAAGGAATTGAAATCTTAACCTTTTTGTTCTGTCCTTCTGCCACGCTTCTACTGTGTTCATTTCAGGAAGTAGGGAGATGATTTTCACTGATTTTAAAACAATCCGATGGATATTTGGATTCATTTTGGGAGAGAAATGGCAAGTCAGACTTGGCTAGAGTAATGAGAACATAATCAATACAATTTTGAGGTCAATATCACATTTTATTTTTATGTAAGATTTCAAACCAGTAGATTGTTTAAATGAAATTTGAAATGGATCTAAATAATACTCTTTCAGCTCTCATTAAATATGGTATGGCGTATGCAGTAATGTGAAAATGCAGTAATTCTCCACAATTTCACCAACACTTGTAAAACAAATGGCTTTTAGATTTCCAAAACAGATTTTGAAAATTAAATCAACTTTTTTATGTTAGTATCTTCTTTTTTAAAAATGGCTTCTCCCAGTCAAATTCTAGCATTCTTTATAAACCGACAAATTATGCTTTGATGGAGTTCAATTTTAAAATAGAAAAAAAAAAACAAACAAGGAAACAGATTTCTTCCCCATGTTTAAAGTTTACAGAGAGAATTAACAAAGCAAAGCACAATACTTCCAGTGCCCACAGATTTACTCAGTGACTAGGGAGGTAGACATGCGAAAAAAAACCCAACAAAAACCCCCCAACCCAATTAAGAACATTAATTGTTAACTAGTGGATATTAAATGAACCAATAATTTTTTTGAAATCACATATCAAACAAGCTCTAAGACATCTTCAAAAGGATGTCCCCTTTTTAAATGGGAAACTGTCAAGCTTAATCAATGGAGAGACCCAGCAATCTGGATGTGGTTAGGAATTTTATCGTAGACTGTGATCCAGATGCATCCCTTCTCCTGAGATGATGCTTTAGATCCATAAGGAGCTTTTGAGTACTTCATGTCCCTACCTTGCTCTTTAATATGACATTTTTTGCTATGTTTCTTCTTTGTTTTTATTATGTTGTATTCAGCACATTTATTTTGTGTCCCTTAGTTTGTGTTCAGACATTTCAAAAGATTATACCCACAGTGTAAAACATATGAAATTCACATTGATTGTCCTTAGATCCAAGCTATTTCCAGAGCTTTAGGAAAAAAACAAATGACCCCCTGAAATACGTACTTTGTAGAATAATATTAAAACAAATTGAATCATCATAAGTGTATAGCTTAAATGAGTGTGTAATGTTTTAGGTATACATTAATAAAAATTTTAAAAGTATTTCTGTAATGATCAAAACCCAATCTAAACATAAAATCCTTAATTTGCTGCATTAGACAAAAAATTACTTGTATTCCTCCCATTCATTTCCCCCCATCCTCCTCCTTTCTTTCTTGGGGGGAATATTCAGGTATTTCAAATTATAAATTGCTGTTGCAGACATCCAATAATTATACATTTCATTTCAGTCTATGTTTTTGTATGTGCACAGTTTTGTAATTCTCCTTATGTGCCTTTATAATAGCAAACTTAAGGGAAATGTTGGTTTTCACGTTTCTTCACACAACATTACACTTGTTGGATGGTCTTTGTCCAATATGATTTTTAAATACTTTGATTCTCAATTTGCATTTATCACTACTAGGTAACTGCTTGGGTTTTTTTCCGTTTCCTTAGAAAAAGAAATGCAGAGATCCTAATTCTAGAAAATAGGAGAAAAATGCCTATTAAAAAACATATTAAAAATATGTTTTTAATGCCATTAAAACTATGTTTTTAATCTGGCATTAAAATGTCAGATTAATGAGTAATATTTTCTTTACCAATGAGAGACACTAATTCTTTATTAATTTGAGGTATTTATTTGGAATAATGCTTGGTCTACTTTTCTGAGGGTTTTAAGAATGTTCTGAAGATTATGACAAGTATAAAATAAATGTAATTTTAGAAACTTACATTGCTCTTGAAGAATTTTGTTCATTTTGCATGAATTATGAAAGAAAAGGGCCAATATTTTCCCTGCCTTTCTGAGTTTTCATATTTAACAGCTCAAGAACAAAGTGGTAGGAAAAGCAGTTTTTAAAATTTTTCTAGATTTGAAGCATCATACTCAAATCTTAAAATTAACTAAAAAAAAAGAAGAAAAAAATCCAATTAAAATTTCCTGAAAGAATGAAAAGAACTATAGAAACACATCATAATATTAATGAACAATATAGTCTGTGTTTATGAGATCCTCTGAGAAACTAAGAAAATACTTGTCCATGAAGGGTGGGAATGAGCTGCATGATAGTGAATGAGATTATATGCAGTTCTTCACAGCACAGCACAAATTTAAGCATTGAGCCTCCTGACTGCCATATAGAAATCCCCTGGTGTTTAGAACTGAATAACGTAGAGAGATTAAACTGAGCAATCTGCTTTATTGAATTCAGTTAGTTCACAACATGGGATTCAAATACAGATTTAAAAGTGCAAGAAAAAAAGCAACAGGACCAGTTAATTATGATGGGGAACAAAGAATGTCACAAATAATTAATGGAGTCAGATATGTAAATGCTGTTTAGGAAAACTCCCTGTGATACAGACCGTAAGTGTATACAGTTTTTGAAAATCTTCATAACGATTGGTCAGCACAAGTAATTCCTAAAGGACACATTTCAGTGTTACAAGTGTAACAGTCAAATTTCAGTCCTAAAAGAATTTATCGTTTAATGTAACATCTAACAGGAAATTTCAGCAAGTCAGGAATATTTAATGAATTAATGGCATTGACTGGAATTAATATTTCCTGGTTGTACATGTTGACAAATTACCATATCTAATTGCTTATTCTCTCATTTGAGAGAAATGAGAATAACATCAACATTTGATGTTGAAATTACTCATTAAGTAAGTTCTGTTGCCTGAAAGAATTGTGATTATATATTTTCTTAGAAAAAATAGGTATCTGTGCATTCATTGAACTCATACTGTAAAAGAACAAACTTAGTATCACAATTGTTTTGTATTCCTAGACTTTCTTCCTTAAAAGGTGGCCAAATTAAATAGTAGACCTCTTCCCTAGAGTATAAGTTGTTTCTTATGAATACAGTATTGATAGAGTAGAATTTTGTACCTTGATTTCTTTACTTGGATCTGGAAATACTGTCACTTTGCAATGTTTACATTTGTTTGAGGATGTTGATATTAAAATATATTTAATTCCTTCCTTCTTTCTCCCTTTTTTCTCCTAGGGTGGGTGCAAGTGTACAGTTTTCCTGTGAAGACAATTATGTGCTGCAAGGTTCTAAGAGCATCACTTGTCAGAGAGTGACAGATACACTGGCTGCCTGGAGTGACCACAGACCAATTTGCAGAGGTAACTGCTATTCTTTGGAATTTTTAGTGAAGTTTGGAAGGGGAATTTATACCTTCTGCTGCAATGAAACTCAAAATTAAGCCAACTAAAAAAGGGAATCATATACCATCTATATGTGTATATATGATTATAAATATACAAAGATTTTTATGTAGCTGGAAGCATGCAATCAAATGTGTAGAAAGAGTATCAATTTAGGGAGCTAATTTCCTTTAAATAGTTTTAATTTAATCATCCTTAATCATCCTTTTGTCATGATAAACTTACTTTTAAGTGGAACTAATTAGTTAGGTTTATGTTAAATTTTTCTAAATTAATTCCCAAATAGGAGCTTCTTACAATCATACTATGTTCCTGTCAGTCCCAGATATTTACCTAGTCCTGATTTTTCAGTAAATTTCTTTTTGTTCATTTGTTTTGCTCAATTTTACAAATTTTACAAATTACCTGACCTTCTAACTTATTTCTGAATGTTTTTCCATCTAGACCCCCTGCTTGAAATTCCCCACACCCTGCTTTTATGGAGGAGCAGGGGAAGTGGCTTTTTGTTACTTTGTATGTTTTTCCATTGCAATCTACTGTCAGTAATAAAAACACAGAAAAATATATAAATGCTGCCAAAGTACATCAGAACTGAGTTGTATAGGAAAAATAAGGAATGCATCTCTATGTACAGAACTTTTCTATCTCAGTAGAAAAATTATTTTCGGTTGCACATTTAGATTGTACAGGTCAATGAGAGTCTTAACCCTTGAAATGTGCTTGCCTTATATTCTCCTAGAACCAGACAACCTAGCCAGGAAAAACAGGCAAATCACCACCATTAATTGGAAAAGAAAAAAGAAATCAGAAAAACTGTTAGAGATACTTCTATTGTCATTTTGAGGTAGATCGAAGTGATACTTCTTGTACACAAAAAATCTTACACCTGAGTGCCAGTTACCAGGGCAGCAAATGACGCTTGTTTAAGAAACACTGGAGAATTTGTAACACCTGAACTTAAGCTTTTTTTGTTCAAGAATGAGCTAAAACATAATCTCACTTACATAAAACTCATATACTTCTTTAAAAAGTTTTCATTACCTAGTTTTTTTGTAATTCCATTTTTTTTCTCCTGCTGCCTGATAAGATTTTTTCAACTTGTATAATCATGTGTGTGCTACACTTGTGAATGGTGTATAATTCTTGGTCAGTATTATGACATGTGTGTTTGTGGATTGTGGGGAGTTAAAGGTGCAGGTTTTATTTGCAGTCTGTATTATTCTCAATTCCGTTACTGACCTCCAAGATCCCAGTATTCATGGTGCTCATATGAGCACCAATCACTTAATAATAAAATCACAGTGCAAGGAAGTGCTTATCACAGTTTCTAAATTATCATCAATTTAAAGTGGAAAAGCTTATAAACTGCATGCAACTGCTGTGGGCTTAATGACTTCAAGAGTAAAAGACTTACTGAAGAAGCTGACATTTGCATTTAGCCCAGAATAGTGATTAACAAAGCTCAGAATTTAGGAAGCTGATGAAAAGTCACAGGAACCCTTACTCTTGGCAAGTTCATTACATTACTTGAAAGGGCACAGCAGTGCGGGTGTCCCAGGGGCCCCAGGGGCCGTGGGGTCTGCCCGTGGTGGTGGTGCAGCTCCAGGCCCAGCCCAGTACCACACCTGGGTCACAGGCAGGGAGTGGTGGGAGGCCCCAGAAACTGCCCTCGGAAACTGCATGGTGCTAATGTAAATGCACCCAGTTTCCTTGGAACTCCACACGAAAACCTTGCAGCTATCCATTCCCGTTTTCTGTAGGCAATATACAAGGCTATCTAACATTTTTAGGCAATCTTTTGTAGTAACTCCATTTCCTAAACAGACTTCTGGGCTGAACTTCAACTGTACCTCTTGCTTGGCTTCACCCCCTTCCCCTACCTGACTTTTTTAACCTTATCTTGGAAGTTTGACTAGAAGAAAGATAAAAGAGTAACCGCTTGACTGAAAAATCTCTCTGCAAGGAGATATTTCCTAGCCTTTATTCTTTGTGGATAGCTACAGGAGGAACCAACTGGTTTTTTATTGCTGCGAAGTTGCACCTTGGATTACTTTCTGCTGTAGCAGACCTTAGGCAGGAGGAATTGAAAATAAACAAATAAATACTAATTGTGTGCTAGTTATAGTTCTGGAGGTATGGTGTTTCTACCAGTTACTAGAAAGAAAATGGCCTGTATTCAGATCCCATGAATCTGCCCTTGTTATTCCCTCAGTTAAAAGAATATATATTGCTTAATACAGCAGCAACATGCCAAGCTTTCTGTATTGTTAGTAGGCAGCATACAAATGTGATTAGTTGTTTTGTGACACTTAGGGATATGGTTTAGTGATGGACTGGACAGTGGTAGGTTAACCTAGAGGTCTTTTCTAACCTAAGTGATTCTATGACTTTTTTTTCCATGTTAAGTACAGCCCTCTTTAATAGCTGTTAAGTGATGCTTTCGTAGAATTACCTATGTAGATGAGGGGTTTTTTAAGACGTCTACTGGGATTGTTACAGAAAATTTCCATGTGATGTGTCTGAGACTTAAGTTAAATTCATGGGTGGCTATTAAGACAGTTTTGGTCATAAACATGGAATTGCAGAATGATTAGGGTTGGAAGGGACCTTAAAGTTTATCTAGTTCCAGTCTCCCTGCATACATAGATAGACATTTTCACAGAAAACGGAGTCCCAGTTGAATCAATCTTGTCATAGAGTTGTAAAGAGTTCTCAAAGTCTAGTCTCTAACGTTGTAACAAAGGACCAGGTGCTGGTAGTGTATTGTGATGGAAGGATAGAAAATCTGATAGTTATTTTCATCTAGTACCTTTTTTCCTATTTGTACCAGCCATGCTTCTATTCATGGAGAAGATCAGGCTTCCTCCCAGCAGTTCATGAAATAAAGAAATGCTTGTATTTCATGCTTTAGAATGGAGGCAACCACAGAGAAAGAGGAAAAATAAAATTTTCCAAAGTACCAGAAACATTTTAGGTGTTTTATTCCAATATTAAGAAAAAGAATGACCAAGTTTTTAAAGAAGAGTCATTCCTCTTTCTTGTACTGAAACTTAAGTAACTGAAGAGACTAAATTACATCAGAAGGTAATATGATATGGATATGGAAGATATATGCATAGATTCTGAGGTTCTGAGATTTGTATATAAGTACTTAGAAATGATACGATCTAGACTCTGTTTAGCATGTTGACAAAGTGCTGTAGTACTATAAACATGACAGTGATATTTTGAAACATTCTGAGTTCTATAACTCTGTGTCACTGAAAATTATACATCTAAATATTTTTAAATGCTTCTAGATACTGAAATATTTTCAGAAATTTGAATATTCTTGCAAAATCTATCCTTAGTGCTCTTTAGAAGATAAATGAATATGTTAAGTAATGTATTTTCAAACTTCTGACTATCTGGATTTGCTGAATGTTGCAGTGAGATTGTGATGGTTTCACAACTGAATCTGTGTTTTACCAAAGTCAGACTATGTACTGCCTAGAACCATTTTATATTTTTTTCTTTGTGATTTTATTTACTATGGTAAAAGAGCTGAGACACCACAGAAGGTCATGTTTAGGTTAAGGACATACAGTTACGTGAATATTGTGATACATGTGTTTCTTTCTCCAAATCATGGGGAAATCATGAAGGAGAGTACATACTGGCCCTTCTTACATTCATGGGTACAAGGCTCCTCCATCCATTTGGAAAGGATAAATCTGTCTCCAAACGGAATGTTGATATGATAATTTTGAGAATTTAATTTACATAAAGTATGAATAAAGTATTGTAGATGTTGGGCTTATTAATTGAAAAGTGCTTGTTTCCTCCTCTGTAGGTAAATTTTCAGATTTTTTTTGGTCTGGCTGAAATATCTTTAAGGGCAGATTGTTGTAGAATATATCAGCATAGTAATACTTCCATGGCAAGTTGTTGCTAATGCTGTGCAATTTTATAATATTTATTTTTAACAGAGCATCCAGTCTAAAGCAATCTGATTTGTTGGTTATCATTTTAGCTAGAACATGTGGTTCTAATTTACGTGGACCGAGTGGCATTATCACGTCGCCAAATTATCCAGTTCAATATGAAGACAATGCACACTGTGTGTGGGTCATTACAACAACTGATCCGGAAAAGGTATGCTTTTCTCTGTTCTCAAGTGAAATGGTAGAGTTTTGGATTTGTCTTAAAAATATTTCATACACATTTGTACAAATGCATGAACATGTGCAAGTCTAAATGTTCATTTAAACACAAAAAGGAACAGAGTAGAGATGTTACAAAAATACACTGGGCACTAGGGGAAAAAAAAAGTAGCATATATGAAAATGTCCACTCAGAGTAATAGGTCTAATGTAAAATTTTTAGGTTTTAAATAAATTTTTAAATGAAATGCAAAAAATCATAGTCAAAATTCCACATTACTAAATGAGTTAATAGTGAATTTTTCAGGTTGTGCCTTGATAGTTATTCACTGTTGACTCTTAACAAAAGATTTCTTGGCATAAAAACTGGACATTACCCGTAAGTATTTTGACAGCTGTTGTTAGTTGTTTTGCTACCTACATAATTTCTCTTTTCAATCCACTGTTTTCCAGTAATGATTCTTGATGCATAACTATGAATTAGTCATCTAATTATGCATAAGATAGTGATCATAACAAAATATTTTTACTGTTTTTCTGCTAAATTAGTAAAGGACAGAGACCCCCTACCTGTAGGAAAAAAAAAAGAGGTTAAAGAAGTATTTTACTCACATTGTACTTCTGTGTAGTGAAATGCTGAATATATGAATTACATTATGTCAAGGAGTGTACAATCTAGATGTACTTTCATAGTTACAAAACATATATTTCCTGTCTAGCTTTTTGGAAAACTGTATTCTTGACTCCTTTAAAGTAGTTAAGGAAAAATTGTTCACCTCACCATTAATAAGTGAAAATGTTTAGCTGCAGTAAAGATAAATTTGTTGCATGCTTTCATAGCATATTGTTGAGATGTAAATACTGTTGCTTTACAAAATTAATTAAGTTCACTTTTTCTTAAAGAGAATCCAGTGTGCCTCAGTAAAGATATGTATCCAGGAAAAACAGGCAAAAGTACAAAACTATCCTATTGAGAAAGATTTTACTGTTGTGGGACTTCTCTCTGAACAGAAAGAGCTGTTTTTCAGTTCCAAACTGAACTGTTATATTTTATTTAGAATAGCCATTAGAAGTGAATATTTTTCCTGGAAGACCTTTGACTTTAAAATCATTGCATTTTATACAAATTATTAAATCACTTTGCATTTTTAAATATAGAAAAGCATTTAAATTATGGGAAATGTCTGAAAATTTAATCTACTCAAATTTTTATTCAGTAGTGTGTTGTCGTGTTGATTTTGTAAAACAATGTATTTTTGTTGGAGAAAAATTAAATGTGCATTAAAAAGAAGTGAAATTACTACTAATAGAGGAGAGTATAAGGGTCTTAATGCTTTCTTTATTCAGTTCTTTTCTTTTTCTTGAGTTTTCAAAAATTTAATTAAGGAGTGTTTTTCATATTTATAATAAAATGAAGGTGGCAATCTCCTTGCTGATTGCAAGAAAGTTTAACCATAAAAATAGAAAAATTGGTACTGTGCTATTAAACTGCCCAGTGTATATTTGCTTTGGAGACTCAAACTTAGCTATGAAAAACACTAAACCTCCATCTACTACAATAATGCATAAACTGTCTTCATTCTATACAATGTATATTTCTCAGTGAATTTAGAATTTTAGTAGCGCAGAACTTAATGAGATTGTTGTGGATTAATTTATTATTCTGTTCACTGGACTTGGAAAAACAGTACTATTAATTAGTGTTCTGTGGGCAGGTTGCTAGTTCATCAGACACAAGAATAGACAGGAGGAATTGCACACCCAGACAGATAAATTATGTTATGTTCAAAATTAAGAGGTCTGAGTAAACACTTGGAGCTTTCACCCAGCAAAAAATCTACACTTGTTACATCCAGCTGAGTGGAAGGCAAAGAGACACGCTAACAGACACTGATAATCACAGCATGAGAAAAAGAGGTGTAACTTTTAAGTCTTTCATTTTGGACAGAATGGGCAATATTGAATGAGTTGTCTTTTTATTGATCTTGGATTTGTCTAGCAGTGCAACCAAGGAAAAATTTTTTTAACTTCATGTCTCTTGGAAAGACTGTAATTGCTTTAGGACCATGATGACTGTAAATGTGTAGTCTTAAAATGAGACTTATTTAAGCCTTTCAGTAGTTAGGTTGCTTTCACATAAAATCTACATCATCTTTATGTGGATTGGGATTTCTATCCTCAAACAACTGCATCTGGAGTTAACACACACCCCTTCAGTTAATAAAAGATGTGAAAAAAAATCCTTTTACTTTACAGACTCTCTGACTGAAATGGAACCCTACTTGTTTTTAAAGCAAAATATCATGCTAGCATTTCTAGCATTTTGAAATCCATGAACTTTAAAAAAATCAATTACCAAAATAATTTTCAAGTTTCCAAAACAGTGAAATTACTTTAAGATATGCTGAAGATTTTGCAGATTTTTAGCCTTGACTTTTCTTAGAGTTATGAATGACAGAACTCTTGAAAATTGAACTGTGTATTGAAGGTCTGATTTTAAGATTACATCGAGGAATCCACTCTTTTGACTGGCAGATCTGAAAATATTTATCAGTGTGCTTAGGGTCCTGTTGATTTTCTTTTCCAAGGATGCAGACAGCTCATGACATGTTTTTACTCTGTATTTTAAATTACTTTTGACTTTCTCAAAAAGTGAATTTGTGGCCTTTTATCAGGTTAGTTTACAAATAGAATTTTACAAGATAAGACAGTGTTTTCTCTTAACATAACATTCAGTGCAGTTTGAAGAGGATAATGTAGTTAAAGAGGTTTCCTAGGAGGTTTCCTTCCAAAGAAAAACCACCCCCCCAAAAACAACCCCCCCACAAAACAAACAAAAAAACCCAACAAACCAACCAACCAACCAACCAAAAACCACCCCACAAAAACACCCCAAAA
>VXAZ01005774.1:548729-560038 GCA_013399875.1 Gymnorhina tibicen
AACCAACCAACCAACCAACCAAAAACCACCCCAAAAAAACACCCCAAAACCAATAAGCTGAACTATTTTAATTTTTTTTTTTTTTAAGTGGACACATTTTCCAAATTTTGTGTTCTGGTGCTGGCGTGGGGGTAGATTTTTAATGCCAACTCAAAATGAAAACAAATTTCAACATCCTATAGAGAGGGTAGCATAGTTCCAGGTCTTAGCCAACTATATCAAGATCATTTTTAGTTAAATATTTTTCTAACATTTATTTGCCTTTTTCTGAGCAACACAGAAATCTAAATTTGATTCTTCTCCTGTTCAAAGCTATTCCTGCTTATTTTGAAGAGTTGATTTTCTTCCTTTACCATGTATTTGTTTCCTCTGGATCCCACTATTGTAGCTTTTGATCAGCATCCTACTGAGTAATTTATTAGACTTTTAGTACTTGCAAATACAACTTTATGGTGCTCTTCTGCCTCTGTCAAGTACACGCTGTAACACTTTACAACTCTTTGTTGTTTTAGTTCTTCTGTTATGCAGTTTCTCAGCTTTCTAGAATCAGTTACTTTGAACTCTTTTGAGGACTTACTAATCTGTTTGCTTTACCTCTTTCTTACTGTTAGTATAATCTCTTTCGTATGTACTAACCATGCCTCTACCCCTTGCTGTTTCAATTCCTTCTCCAGACTGTGGATACTTATTGCCATGGATTTCTTGCTGCTTCCACTGCTTTATGGTAACATTGTAAGGGCTCCATTTTTCAACTCCAGTGTCTATTGGAGGGCAAGGTTTTTTGCATTATTACATTGCTGTTTCAGCAATGATACCTAATTTTACACAATATTTTCCTGACTGATTGCTGATTGCGGTATAGTAGATGTGCCATGGGCTGCAATATTGCTAAGTTTAATGACCTGGTAGATAAAGACCGTGTCCCAATTGATGCTGAATGAAATAACATCACTTTGGACTGGCGTTATACACAATATAAGTAAAGGTGTTGAAGAAAATCTCTTCTACATTAATATGTTTATTTTTGAGAGTGAGCCTTTTGGTAAAACTGATAAACCCAGATCAAAATCACTTTCTATATTAAGTTTAGATGTCTGATTTGAGCATTAATTACAAGAAGTTTTGACTCTTGCTTTCTTTAAACTGGAGGTAGTGATGGAAGAGGGATGCACGGGATCAATGCAGGGGCACTGGAATCGTCTGCCCAGGGAGGTGGTGAAGTCGCTGTCCCTGAACGTGTTTAAGAAAAGACTGCACGTGGCACTCAGTGCCATGGTTTAGTTGATGAGGTGCTGTTAGGTGATAGGTTGGACTTGATGATCTCAAAGGTCTTTTCCAACCTAGTTCATTCTGTGACTCTCTGTGATTCTGTAATATTCATCTGATGATGAAAGCATCCAAGCACAAATTTCCTGCCACACAGGAAAGTACTGTATTTCCTGGTCAGCAAGAAAAGCTAACTGAAGGAGCAATCTTAATGCTTCTAGTGCTTTTTCCTGTGGTATTTGCTTTATTTTTCTCAGGCAATTTCTAACATTAAGTGCCAAAAACCACCAAATGCTTAAGTTCTTCCCTCATGAGGCCATTGTCACAAATACAGGCTGACAGTTATTATTTCTTGTTACTTACCTTCCCTCTGACCTTCCTTCCGTGCTGTGTTTGAGCAAAGGAGACTAACTACTGAGCCTTATCTGTCTTCAGTATCTCATATTTGCTTTCAGGATATCAGCTAGATCCACACTACTGAGATTTAGCTGTAGGGTGTGAATTTTATGAGCCTCATATGGATCTAAGTATGACATATTGAGTTGGAAATGGCAATTTAGGGAAAAAAACAACCAGTAAGACTTCTGGAAAGGAACTATAGAAGCATACACATGAAAGAATGGAGAAGTTGAAGAAGGAGACTCAGCAGTATATTTACTGTGATATTGTCTTTGATTTTTCAGTAAGTCCATAATTCAGACAGACAGTTGGAATGTATTAGATGGTAATACAGTGCTCAAGGCAAAAACCAATTTCAGTGTCCAAAAAAAGTGTCAACAAAAAAACAACAAACAGCCCAAAAATCAAAACCTTCAAAGCAATCAAAATGATTTTATTAAAAACAAAGAGGTATGCCATTTTAAAAGTTTTAATGCTTCTGTTTCCTCATGTCCTAATACCAGATTGAGGACACTTTCAAAAGAGAGTAATATGTAATTTTTTCTCTGTGGTATGTTTCTTCTGTATCTGCTTGGTCAGAATTATACAAATCCATTATTTTGACTCTTTAGTCGAATACTTACTGCAGCAAAAGTATTTGCCTTCCTCATAGATACACTTTTCCAGACCGTATATCTGAAAAATTCTTCATTATTTTGGCCTATATCTTGCAAAACAAAACTAGGCTATTTCTCTTTGAATTTTTTATTTTCCAGCTAAAACAATCCCTTACTCAAATAATACACCCCTTCCCCTTCAAAGCACTGTCCAAACACTTCTTGAACTCTGTCAGGCTTGGTGCTGTGACCACTTTCCTGGGGAGCCTGTTCCACTGCCCAACCACCCTCTAGGTGAAGAACCTTTTTCTAATATCCAACCTAAACCTCCCCTGACACAGCTTCAGGCCATTCCCTCGGGTCCTGTCACTGTTCACCACAGAGAAGAGATCAGTGCCTGCCCCTCTTCTTCCCCTCACGAGGAAGTTGTAACTGCAGTGAGGTCTCCCCTCAGTCTCCTCCAGGCTGAACAGACCAAGTGACCTCTGCTGCTCCTCATACAGCTTCTCCTCAAGGCCCTTCACCATCTATGTTGCCCTCCTTTGGACACCCTCTAACAGCTTGATATCCTTTTATTTTGCTGTGTCCAAACCTGTACACAGTATTCAAGGTGAGGCCTCATCAGTGCAGAGCAACTGGGCAGCAGAATCTCCCTTTCCAAATTTTTAAATGTGATGACCCTGTGTGAATTTCATACATTAGAAGTGGTCTGAGTCAGAATAAACTGGTGACATTGTAGAAGTTGTGCCTCCACATCTATGAGAAGGAACTTAGTCCAGTTCTGTGTGGAAAAAAAAAAGAGATTGTTGATCAGACTCTTGGAAATAATGGGAAAAAAAGAGTCAATTTAGCAAATATCAGTAGGAGATCTTAGTGTGATTCTACACTAATTATGTTTCTTGTTTTCTGCCTGTTTATTGTTTGAAGAGAAAACTGGTTGTTGTATTTATGATATTTGGTTAAATGAAAGGTAGTGCTATTTGCCGTTTGGCTGAATTTCAGTAAATTCATAAGTAAAACCAAATCTGTGTTCAAAAATATTCTAACACTTACTGGCTTTTTTTTTTCCAGTGTTGCATGTATTTCAAGGAGAAATGTACTGTTTCCACTTGAGTGTATACTGGTATTTACTATTGGTTTTATACATAAATACAATTTGGCAAGTCCTAATTATTCAAAGAATTGTGGAATTGTTTAGGTTGGAAAAGATCCTTTAAGATCCTTGAGTCCAACTGTTAACCCAGCACTGCCAAGCCTACCCCTAAACCATGTCTCTAAACACCACATTTACACATCTTTAAATGCCTCCAGGAATGCTGATTCAACCATATCTTTGGGCAGCTTGGTGAAATGCCTGGCCACCCTTTCAGTGAAGAAATTTTTCCTAATATTCAATCTAAATCTCACCTGGCAAAATTTGAGGCCATTTCTTCTTGTCCTACTGCTTGTTATCAACAAGATCAACCCCCACCTGGCCACAACCTCCTTTCAAGCAGTTGTGGAGTGATAAGGTCTCCTCTGAGCCTCATTTTATCCAGACTAAACAACTCCAGCTCCCTCAGCCTTTCCTCATTAGACATTGATGCATTTAATGACAAATAATAACCTTTGTGCACACCAACATTTCTTAAAATTTACTGCAGGTTTCTTATATTGAAACGCTATATATAATAGAGAAATCTAAAATGCTATAGGAAATCTTACATCTGATCAAATTATCATCCAAAAAAATCTGACTTTGTTGAGATAAAACAATTCCAATAGTAAATCTCAATTTGTTAAAGAGCATAGACTGAATTACCTCTTTTTCAGTAATTGGAGTCTATTTTCTTTCACTTTCCATTTAATGGACTCTACTGATTTAAAGGATAAACAAAGTCTATTTTTTAAAACATTTTTGAGTGTTTTTTATTAATTGTAGCCTATGTACCATGTAGCCTAAAAGTCATGTATTTCCCAGCTTATTCTAATAGTCTCTGAGTGCTCATGTTCACAGACTTTAATCAGTGTTTAAATCACAAAACAATATGCTGATTTGGTCTTTAGAGATGTGGGGCATCCTCTTCTTGCTTACCAGTTGGGAATTGTTTAAGGGGTTAATGTATCTGCATGAAGCTGTTCCCACATTTGTGCTCTCAAAGGCCTTCTCTTTGCACCTTTCATCATGTTTTAGAGCTGTAGTAACACCTTTATTATAGTAAAGGAAGCAGACTTAAGATCTGTGTAGTAATTCCATTGATGCACATAAAAGGGAACCACTGGACAAGCTCCTGCCTTAGGAAGGGGCCATGGTGAAGAAGCTTCTTTTCCACAACATGGAAAGGCATTTCATTTCTTTCAACTGTCTTGCTGAGAAAAGGGAAAATAGAGCCTAAAGCATGGCTGGCAGTTTACTGTGTAAAAATTAAAATCACTATGGGGGTCATCATGCCTTTTGAGATTTTCATGCCTTTCAGAAAAAGAAAGCACCTTTTATGGTGATCATCCCTTTCCTTTCACGATGGCAGGTAAGAAGACAGATTTCACAGCATGGTTTTCCTCTTCATCCCCATCAGTGGTAACTTTCCTCATTACAACAAAAGGAAATATTTTTAACCTAGTGAAGAGCTTAGTAATTTAAATAAGTTATCACTGGATCATAATTTACTTACTGATATTTCTGAAATGTGTATAAGCAAAGACCTGTGCTCCATGGTAAAGTATTCAGGATTGAAGTGAGGCATAACCAGAGGCTTCACTGCAAGAATGAGATGTAGGTCGCTGTAGTTGCTATGAAACTTTAAAATGGAGACCAGCTCATTAGAGAAACTCACCTTTCTGCCTGAGGAGGAAAACATCTTAGGAGAAGTCCATTCATCACTAAGCAGTTCTCATTTTAGATTTGGTATTGAAATAGGTGGAAGACAATGAGAGATCATGTAAAATGTGAAGTTTGAAGCTGTGGAAATAGGAAATTTACATTTTCTCTGGACTCCAAGATTCATTCTTCTCCTATGGCTGTTCTGTTTTGCAAAGCAAAAGACCTCTCTTTTCATGGAGTTCATGGAGAGTTTTGTTCATGCAGATTTTAGCCTCTCTGCAGATGTCATTCTTCTAAGCAGCTTCTAATAACTTCTCCATAGTTATTTATTAGCATAAGTACTTGGCAACAAAGTACAAGTGAAGAAGATAAAAAAATCTAATTTATTTCTTCAATCAAAATCCAGAAGTTTCTAGAAGGCAAATCTAGGGATTTTAAGTAAAGATGAAAAACACATTGTCTGTTTAACAGCTTTCTTTACTTCACATGTTCATCTTGCAGAAACTTGCATCTGCAGATCATGAGCAGAATCTCAGCAGGTGGGAAAATGAAAGGGAGATAGGACAAGATCCAAGTATTGCCTCCAGTTGTCCTGAGAGAATACATTAGGCTATGTTTACATTAGCATTAGTAGTACAGTGCACCACAAGCAGCTTTATACCGCAAAACAATTAGTGCTAAGGGCAGAGGTTCACACTGTGTGTATTTCGGAGTTTTTACTGTGGACTGTTTCTGTTTCCTTTTCTGAATGCCTGTTCCTGGCTCGAGAACACCTTCCAGCTTACTTTTATGCAAAAAGAGATGAACTTATCTGCTTTGAGACTGCTCTGTGAGGCAAATCAAAGCACAGTAAGAGCAGATGACTGGAGATTGTTTCTCAAGTGCACCCTTGATCAAAGCCTTGATGTGAATGTATTTTTAATCTCCTGGTATAACCATCATAACACACAGAAAAGCCTGACATTTGCAGACACTTTTTACATGCAGGAGTTGATTGGGTCAATGGACAAACAAATGAAGACTCAGAAATGTCCTTTTAAGATTTTATATTATCTTCATGAAATTCAAACACAAATCCCACACAACAAAGTAGTTCCAGAACCTGCTTTACTCAGGACATTGCCTATAATGAATATATTCTTGCTACCCCCTAGCTGTTTGTTGGTTCATTTAGTTGTTTTTTCCAAGACAAAGAAGACAGGCAGGGTATGCACACTAGCAGAGTATATGTGTCATGTTTTAATTCAGTCTTTCACACAATTAACATAATTCTTAGTACTGTTCTGTGTTATCAGACTGTTAAAAGCCTTCTGAATGATCATTCTTTTTAATTGCAGCTTTTGAAATATTTTATGTCTACAGTGCTTTTCTCTGTAATTAGGTGATTTTAAAGGGACAGGTAAATTATATTTGCCTTAGGGTATCTTTCAGAAAAAGGTATTGCATGCATGCTATTACATATGTGCAAATCTACATGCAGAAAACTAAATGCTTACAATTTTTTATTCTACGTTAGCCAGTTATTAACTCTCAAATTAGTAGCTTTTCTGCTCCGTTATCTAGACATTATCTAAAGGGAAAATACTTGTTCATTTTTTCATCAAACAGCTATAAGCAGGGAAATCTACACAGTAATTCCTGAGTATCTGTCCTGAAGCAGATACCTCACTGCCAGTCTGACAAATAACTCTTTTAGCTGTATTTAAAACAGTGAGAGATCAATTACCTGAAGCATGTCTAGACACAAATGGGTAAAGATCTACCTTTAGGTGTTTTAGAGCACATTTCAGTTACTGCCCTATACACGTCTTACACCTTAAGTAATCCTTCCTGGCCTCCAGCTTCTGCTTCAGTAAATTGTGGACCTCTCACAGAATGGGTATCTCCAGGCAATGTGAGGCTTTTACCTTACACTTTCAAATTACACTAGCCAACTATTTAGATTTATACTGAATTCCACCCCTAGTACTGATTTCTGCAACGAATCTTTATGTAATTTGAACAGTTTCTTTTTTTTCCTTCTAAAAATGAGATTAAAAAATTCAGATTACAGATCTTTTGGACATGTCTCATTTCTGTGAAATTCTTTGGCTCTGAACAATATCCATACATCTACATCTACAACTACAAGAAGAGTCAGAAGGACAATCCAGGGAACTACGGACCTGTCAGCCTGCCGTTGGTACTAGGAAAGTCCATCGAGCAGATCATCTTGAGTGCCATCACATGGCACATACAGAACAATCAGGGGTTTATGAAAGGCAGGTTCTGCTTAACCAATCTGCTCTGGCAGATGGCACCAAGTTGGGTGGGAGTGTTAATCTGCTGTGGGCTAGGGAAGATCTACAGAGGGATCTGGATAGGCTGGATTGATGAGCTAAGGACAGCTGCATGAGGTATAAGGTGAAGTGCCAAGTTCTGTCCTTGTGTCACAACAACCCCATGCAGCACTACAGGTGGGGGGCAGAGTGGCTGGAAAGCTGCCTGGCAGCAAAGGAACTGGAGGTTCTTGGAGCTGGTTGACAGCTGGCTGAACATGAGCCAGTGAGTGCCCAGGTGGCATCCTGGCCTGTATTAGCAATAGAGTGGCCTGTAAGGAAGTTGTAGCAAGATGGGGTCAATCTCTTCTGCCATATCTGAAGAGAAAAAACAAGGGAAAATAACCAGAAGTTGCACCAGGGAAGGTTCAGTTTAGATATTAAAAAAAAAAAAACAACCTTCAAGAGTGTTTAGGCATTGGAATAACTTGCCCAGGAAGGTGGTGGAGTCACTTTCTGGAAGTGTTCAAGAGATGCCTAGATGTGTCACTTGAGGTTGTGGTTTAGGGGTGATTACGTTGGTGCTAGACAACGTAACAGCTGGACTAGATGATCTTGAAAAACATTTGTGTGGTCATTTTTACTTGGTTACTTCTTTCCTTTTGTCACTTTATGAGTCCTGTGGATTTGCCAACTGTATCTATCTCTGGACTGTTGTTTCAAAGATACTCACTGAAGAATTCTTTTATAAAGTTTTATGACCATTTAAGCTTTGAAACATTTTGTATTGCACCTGTGTTGGTAAGAGACTATGTTTTCAGCATAATTACTTTTAATCCATTTTTTTAATTAGGCAAATCAAATACAGTTCCTGAACTGGATTTACAATAACATGGCAAATAATGAGTGAAGTGGCATTTTTATTACAGCACTAGTTTTATGGTAATTTGGTATAATCACTTGAAATACAATAAACTTTATAGTTCTAGTTGTACCTACACTGAGCCAGGGAATGGACCAGATTACTTCCAGAGGTCACTTTCAACCTAAATGATTCTCTGATTGACCGAAATGATTTCAACATTGGGAATATTTCTGTGTTCATATATGCATTTTGCAAATTTCTCAGGTACTAGATATTCATTCCCATTCTTACCGACGTAAGAATTATCAAGCTTATGTTTGTGGCATTTCAAGTACAACAGAATATTTATAGACAATTTTAGAGAAATTGCAACTTTTCACTTAAGCCCTGTACAATGCTAATTATAATTCCTGAAGGTATGTGATTATATGAAGAATTTTGAAAAAGGAAGGCCAAAAAAAAGTATTTTTTACAAGTTTTAAGAATGTTTTACAATAAAAGTATGGCATTATGCAGGAACTGTAATTCTTACTTGTAAATATCTCACTAAGCTGGGTTTATCACTAGTATTTGGACTTAATTGTGTCTGGTCTTCTCCTTGTTAAAACAGTTAAGAAATGAGTATTTAAAAATCAAGAATATCTTTAAGATACTAAATTAATATTTTTATTCTAGAAAGGCATTATAGTAATTCAAATTATTTTATATTCCCAAACCCAAAGAATAATAAGGTCCATTTCTGTTAAAAATTATATGACAGCTTTAATAGACATGGGTAATATTTAGAGATATGGTTTGAATATTTAAATATTGTCTTCAACTTTTATTTTAAGTTCACTGTTGGGCAGCTTCATCATATGGGGATCAAAGATTTGTGTAGTGGTTTTGACCCTTCTAGTGTTGTTCTAACATATCATTTTACCATGAATAACTTAATGTCAGTTTGACACATAATTAATTCACTTCACCTTCAAGAAATACCCTGCCTTCTTATTCTACTTGAATAAGACAGACAACATTTATAATATTAAAGATACAGTCATAGCTGTCAACCATTAGGGCAGTGATACACTACTACTGGTGCTACTGACTATTATTTTCTTTATTGAGCTCTGTACGTGTTAGGGTCTAAAACTTTGAAAATTATGAAGATCAAGTTTTTACTTTTTTTTTTCCCCACTTCTCTGCATGCATTAGAATTCAGAGAACCTGTAGTTGATTTCGCAAATTAGTGCTCTAAATTCAAAAGTCCTGAGGAAATCTTCCTCAGAGTTGTAAGCTGACTCCTAGTGTCTCCACCTGAGGCAGAAAACTGATCAGTCTGTATATGTCTTGTAATTCACAGAAATCTTCTATTGGCATTTATTGACTGGTGTGGTTTGAATCAGATTCAATGAAACAGGGAGACAGAAAAAACATGATGGGTATTATTGACATTCAGAACACTGATCTCTCTGACAAAAGTACAACTTTTTTGGTGCAGTGCAAAAATGCTAATATCACAGTCCTAAGGTCCCTGATGAGCCATAATGGATGGAATTAATCTCCATGAGCCATTTTCTGACACTTTCTACATATTCATATTTGCCCTTGGTTCACGTTTTTAGATTATCTTTGCAATCACATAATGAAAAATGTTTTTAATAAAAAGAGAGAAGTGCTATTCTGTACAGAAACAGAGACAAAAAGAAAATTCTACAACAAATGTTTTGATTGTAGCACTTCTGAATAGTCTTTTATAATAATGGACAGTTTGTAGTAATAGAAACAGAATTGATATATGCTTGCAATACAGTTTTCTAGATAATACAGAATATATTGGGAAATCAAGAAATATTTTATGCTATCATTTCACACTTCTTTTTTGTCCATGATATATGTTTCTGTGATGTATTTTCCCTAGGAAAAAATGTTTGATTTAAATAAACCCCCCTGAATATTAGTATCAGAAAGACAAAATTGGCTTATTGCAGCCACCAGATTGCCTCCAGATTCAAATATATTTTCATACAAAGTAATATGCAAAACACCTAAAGAATTAATATGCCAGTAAAGCTTTTATTGAAATCATTAGAATATATTTAACTCTCTAAACATATCTATAATCTTTTTATGGAGGCACAGTATATCCAGAGATATAACTCAAGAATTCTTTTTTTTTAGCTAATAAAAATGTCTACCAAATAGACACTGATAGTGATAAAGAGAGAATAAAATAGGTTGGAAATGACATTATAGATCCATATTTAGAATTAATAACATTAGGGTAGTCTCAAATGTCTTTATTTTTTAGCATTGTTATCTAGATTTGTAATTCATAAAGAACCTTGTTTTTTCTTCGAAAAGGTGATTAAGGGGCAGGAATATAAACAGAATAAATCTTTATTATGTCACATCTGCATTTTGAAATGTTTCTTAAATAAATTATTACATGTAAAAATTTCCTGTGATAGAAAAGCGAATGTTAAACTTTGAATTGGCATCAGACATAGTTTATTTCATTTCACTCAGTCTTACTGGCAGTTTATGTCTCTTAAGAACAGGGAAATGAAAGCTGCACAATAAGGTCTTGGCCATTTTATTGGCAGGTATTAAGTTCTTCCTTTAGACACAAACTAACTCTTGGTTAAAGCAAATAATAGTGGAAACCAAACAGAAAGAGCTTGAGTTGTGGAACAAAATAAAAAAATAACAATTTTCTCTGTTTCTACTCTTTATTTTTTAACTAGTGTCTTTTTAGTGAGTATCAGTGCACAAACAGTTATTTGTTCCTACCAGTAAGACATGCATTTTTATCATTTCTTTATTCTTTGTTTGTTCAGATTTGAGATACAAGGGCTACATATTTATTAGAACTCAGTTGTTCTTGTTAGAAATCAGGCACCTGTTCTGTTTTGTTCTTTAGGAGATACACTTGACTTATTTTTAGTTCTAAGAATGACCAGCTTTGAAAATAATTGCTTTCATCTGCCTCCAGTTTTATTTTGCAGTTTAAGAAGGGATAGAGATTAATTTGTGCACAAATCTTTGCCAAAGATTTCATGTTAGTGTCTTAGCTTTTCACATTTCTTATTCAGCATATTAGACATTGCCATTAAAGCAGCACATAGAAGTTTTGCAGAGCA
>VXAZ01005783.1:0-67118 GCA_013399875.1 Gymnorhina tibicen
AACAAATCAATGAAGAAGTTACGAGTGGTCCTGATGTTAGCGTAGAAACACATAATCACGGTATGATTATATGCAGGTGCTTTTATTGGAGAGCTCTGGGAATCGGGGTACAGACCCCAATCTGACTCCAGCATGGATTTGGGATGGATACCTTTTTATACTCTTTCCTTATATAGCTGTTGTATAGTCATATATTAATCATTAACTTTATATTGTTCTGTTGTTCTTCTGTTTTCACCTGAGCATGAGTTTTAAACCCCCCTCCTCACAACATTTCTCATGGTTGTTGTTCCTTTCTCATGACTCTTGTTGCGATTAAACAGCAATCAGTGCATATAACTTGGTCATCTACTGTACAGGTGGGTACACAGGTGCAGCTTCACATGACTGTAGCAAAGACAATGCCCACTCCTGTTCCCACACACAACCAAAGTAGAGTAACAGAGAAGAGGTGAGAAAAACTAGAATAAAAATGGAAGTACAAAACAAAAGGTAATTCACAGTTATTGTACCAGAACATCTTAGCAGAACCATTAACACGTAATTGTAAAGATCCTGCACTTTCCTCTCAACCTTGCCTTGTTTTGATAAGAAAGAGCTATCTGATAAAACACGGGAAAGCTTTTGTTTCCTTTACTAGGAGGTGTTAACAGAAACCTTGTTTTGTGCTTGTTGGAAAGTGAAAGCTTTCATTGTTGGCAGCTGCAAAACCACACACTCAAGGAACAAATAAATTTGAAAAACTGTAAACGGAAGAAATTACGAAGTACAAAAGGCAAAGTAAAATAACCATGTACCATTCAAATCATTCCGCTTTTGAATCTACTAGTCTTGGTGGTAAGACTTGCTTCTCAGCTCTTTCCTCTGAAGAAAGTGATGAAAGGGCTAAACTTCATCTTTGAACCCTAAGTAGTAGTGGCAGAAAGAGAAGGTCCAATGTTATATATAAATTGGAGAACAATCTGAAAATATGTCTAGTTTCTGATGATTGCCTGCTGTGCAAGAAAAATTGCCTAATACGCAAAAGCCAATCTGTGCAGTAAGCTCATGATAAAAGGCTGCTTAATTCTTGCTTGGTTGGCTTCATGAGACTCTGTACGGGTCATATGAGACCCTACATCATTTGGCAAGGTGGATAAAGGGCAGGATTAATTCCTCTCAGTTTTCATATGTAACAAGTAAATTGAAAGTCCTTTAAGTTTTTGGATTTAAATAAACCCAGAACAGGCCTATTTTTCAGGGAGTGCTGAACATCCACATTCAGATATTTTCTGCTGTTATTCAAATTTCTGTGGTAAACATGCAGTTATTAATTTGTAAAATGAATCCCCTTACGACATCGTTTGGCGTGCTGTGTACCCATAAAAGGGGCTAAGTGATCAGAATGATCAACACTTTCACTGGATGTAAAAGTGAGAACTGATAAAAATTAGTGAGACAAGATAATTTTCTGTGAAAGTCTCTGCTTAAATTTGCAAGGCAATTGAAGACTGTACTAGGCGATTCCTCATTAGAGGGATTCCACAAGGCAGGTGACACAAATCTTTCCATGACTTGTCTAGATGTGAAATGCTCAACAGCAGTGCTGCATTTCCTTGGTTTCAATGATTAAAATTCCAAGAATTAATTGCAGGAAATTTTCATGACATAACTTAAGAAATGAAATTCAGGTGTTAAAAAAAATATCACCAGTATTTGTAGCGATTTTCACTGAGGATAAAAAGAGTTCAGGTTTGTCGAACAAACAAAGTCAATACAAATAATCTTCTCAGTCACTGAAGTCAATCTTGTATTGTCCATCCTTCCAGTGGGATAGCAGATGAAGAGAATGGGAATTAAGAATGAAAGAGTAAGTATAGCTTACTGTTCGTAACAGTCAAAGATTCTATTAAAAATAACTAGAAACTTGGGTGTATTTCTATACTCAACTATGGAGCTTTATTAAAACATAAACATAATTCCCTCATTGTGGTGGTTCACCACATCCAGCAGCCAAGCCCCCCACAGTCACTCACTCACCCGCCAACAGGGAGATTGAGGAGGGAATCTGAAGGGTAAAAGTCAGAAAACTTGTGGGTTGAGATAAAAACACATTAGTAGGGAAAGCAAAAGCCATGCAAACAAGCAAAACAAAACAAGGAATTCATTCACCACATCCCATGGGCAGGCAGGTTTTCAGCCATCTCTGGGGGAGCAGGGCCCAATCATGTATGACGGTGACCTGGGCAGACAAACATCATCACTCCAAATGTGCACCCCTTCCTCCTTTTGCCCCCCACTTTATGTACTGAGTATGATGTCACAGAATCTGGAATACCTCTTTTGTCACTTTGGGTCACCTGTCCCAGCTGTGTCTCCTCCCAGTCTCCCACGCACCCCCAACTTTTTTACTACCATGGCCGTACAAAAACCAGGAAAGGCCTCTGTGTAAGCTCTGCTCAGCAANTGGGGGAGCAGGGCCCAATCATGTATGACGGTGACCTGGGCAGACAAACATCATCACTCCAAATGTGCACCCCTTCCTCCTTTTGCCCCCCACTTTATGTACTGAGTATGATGTCACAGAATCTGGAATACCTCTTTTGTCACTTTGGGTCACCTGTCCCAGCTGTGTCTCCTCCCAGTCTCCCACGCACCCCCAACTTTTTTACTACCATGGCCGTACAAAAACCAGGAAAGGCCTCTGTGTAAGCTCTGCTCAGCAATAACAAAACCATCTCTATATTCTCAACCCTGTGCTCAGGACAAATCTGAAATACAGCCCCATGCCAGCCACTGTGAAGAAAGTTAACTCTACCCCAGTAAAAACATGCACATAAATATTTCAACCTGTGGTGTCTATGAATTCTATTTTTGATGATCTGTAACTCAGCTGATGATTCATAGTATGTTATTGCAAGCATAAATTGTCATACAAGAATTTTGGACATCTGTAAGAGAAGCACATTCTATGAGTAATGACTAATAGTTCAAGTAAAAAAACAGATTATGCCTTTTGGCTGTAATATATAATATAAATAGTTTGATATCACACTAAAGAACTAAATTCTGGATGATCTATGTAGAATACGTTAATCTCCTGTTATCGCCTAAGACCCTCAACAAATCTGTATTTAGAAACTAAGATGGAGCTCAAAAAATTTATCAATTTTGATAGGAAATTATTCATTAATTACAGTTATGTTCAGTGTATCGTTTTGAGGTCTAAGCTCACCTTGAATAAATATACACTTTCCAGCTGAACAGAATCCCATTACAGGTTTTCCCTTCCCTCTTCTGAATCAGATTTTAGCTGAAGTACACCATTTCCTTCTGTCTAAGTAACAGTATTTTATGCAGAAATTGTGGATGTCTTGCAAGAAGTGAAAAATTAAATTAAATAATTACAAATTTTCTCCTGGTTCTTTCAGAAACTGTCCCTGTTCTCTGAATGCCTTTGCAGACCCTTTAGAAAAGTGTCTCAAGTATATTCGTTATATTCCTTTGATTATTTTAGATACTCAGAGAACATGAGTGCAGTGTAAATGGCATCTGCTATATTTAAGAGCCTGTCAGCGTTTCCACAGGTATTCTATGATGTATCCACTGACATACTGATGTGTCACTGAAAAACACATCACTTCAGGGTATCAAAACCACCCCAGAATATGCAATGAGCAGGGTACATAGTCCAAGAAACAGAGGCAAAATAGTCACTCAACAACACTCTTGTGGTGCAAACTGCTTGGTGGAATTTATTTACCTGAAAATACTGAAGTGATGTATGCTCATGATATCAAACTGGAATTTGTTGTAAAAAAGGCATGACTTTTTAAATATTAATTTCTTTTCTCTCACCTAGCAACAGTTTTCCTAAGTTAATTTAAAGGCACAATTTCTAGGTTATATCAGGTCCAGACAAATAACCCAAAATAAGTCAATGCACAAAACTTTGTTAATTCTTGACCATGTGACATTTCAATGCCCCAAAGTCTAGAAGAAAGAGGTTAAGCATCCCATGATTTGTGTTCTATGGGATGGAGTAACCAAAATCTAGTGAAACTGAACTAAAACTGAACAAAATAAGCACAGCTTGGTGATTGCAGTGACAAGTTTGCCTAAGAAAATATCTGAAGGGCAGATTTTTCTGCCATGAATATACAACTAGAAAGCATTTTGATAACGGTGTATGGTACCCAAAGAAAACATAAGGGAGTTGTTGTATAAAATGCTTTTAAATAAAGGTTTTTAATATTTACTTTGATAATTTTATCTTTATAAATTTTACTTATTTACTTATTTATAATTTTTACTTGTTTCATAAGTATATTAATTCCTTCTTGATGTAAATGTTAAAACAATCAGGATTGTTTACTACTGGTAAAAGAAACTGAAGTAAAATCAGGGTCTCCTGCAGGCCAGTCCAAAAAGCTTAGCAGAATGGATAATTTGTTTTTCTTCTACTCAATTCTTATCTCTTTCATAATTTTACTATTCCTATTACCACAGTGAATTGGTAGGAAAAAAATTGTCCTTTTTTTCCTTTTTAACTATAGTGTCTGTGCTTTTGAAATGACTGTAAATAAAATGACACCACAGTTTGCTTTTTGTCTTTTGCTGAGTTTAACATGTGGCCATTATGTTGCAATGTTAGGCTTCTTACTGTGGTATGTACCTATACTATGGCAAAGCTGTACTGGGCACCAAGATAAAAAAAAATGAGCTGTGTTTAAATTAAAATTTTCAATATATTTCTAATAATTGTTTTAAAATTAATAGATTATCTACCTCTTACACATCTGTCCATTTTTCTAAAGGTCAAGACTGGTAGGATTGCTGGGAAACAAGGGAGAAAATGCTGCCTGTGAGAATTTTACTGGCTTCATGGGATGCAGGATTAAATCACGGACATAAACTATCACTAAATGATGTCTGTTTAAGTAAATCAAAAGTGTTAATGATTTGTACATGATCACTGCATTGGGAAAAATAAAAAATACAGCAAACTTTCTGTTGTCCCAGGGCTCAATATAGAAGGAAGTTGTTTTATGGTCATTAGATGGATGTCCCTGTGCTAAAATCTGAATACTTTGTACTCAATTCTAGAGCTTTGACTAAGAATTTATTTCCTCATTGTAAGGAAGAATTGGTTTCCCCTGACATACTGTTGAACTAAAAAGTGTGACTCTCTGAGGTGCCCCTTTGCATTGGTCTGTCACGTCCCATTGGGCAATGCCATATTTGACCAGTTTTTCTGCGCAGTTGTAGGTCTGCTACATGTCATGAAATGATGCTGTGCCCTGTTCTCTGAGTAAGAAACTTGTACGTGGTTTCATTTCCTTGCACAGTGGTTTTTGAAACAGCTGTCAATCATACATTTCTACCTTATATTTGGAGCTGGCATAAATTATGCTTGGTTGGCTTATCCATATTTATATGTATCTTTAATTTTCCTAGCCAGGTCTGTAGACAACTTCTCAGTGGACAGACTTCAAGATGTGTCAAGTCATCCCCCACTCCATGTTAAAAATCCAATTGTATAAGAAACATGTATTCATAGGGGTAATTTGTTTAACTGAAACTTTGACCCAAGTTTTGATGGAATTATTCCAAAACCAGGCACAAGCTTGGCTGAACATATATCTTGGTGAAATGCTTTTTTGCTGTTTGTGTCAGGTTATTTAGTTGACATGTCTGTGCGTTGACAATAGTAACAACTTGAAAATAACCAAGCTTTTGTTTTTCTTTACTAAAAATACAGAATTGGGACTCAAGAATATTTAATATTTTCTGAACTGGAAAGAAATCGATTTAATTGGTTTTTCTGTCTTTTCTTGTAAAATAATTCTTTTGCTTTCAACAGTATGAAAGTTGAGTGGATTTTAAGTGAAAGGGCCAGAACAGAAAAATACTTTTCTCTAGCTGTCCAAATGAGAAACTTTGTGTTGTTATTGTTCATAGTCTGTAAGGGAATTTTGTAAATTCATCAGGAGGTAGTAAGTCAGCACATAAGGATGGTATCATGACTGAGCTTTATGAAACAAACTCTTTCTTGTGTCACACAGGCTGGGACTATAGAAACTAGAGGTTATGGTTTCAGTACTGTGTCCGGCATTTCCTGCAATGGGCTGAAGAAACTATAAAGCTAATAAACTCCAAAAAGACTGTATGTATTAAATCTATTGCATGTTTCTGATTGAATTGCTCACAGGTAGTCCTGTTTTTATTTCATTTACTTATCGCTCATGAAGTAATTCCTTTAAATACTTAATCTACTTATAGTTTTTTTTTTCCTGATGAGCTCAGATGGAAAATCTTATAGTCCATGTTTATACTGATTTTTGTGTAAATACTCCAGAGACTCTCTCAGAGATCTTTTTCCTAGGTATCTGTGGAGAAGAAAACTCTTCTCAACTGAAACACATTTGATTTACCCAGGCCACCCCTGACGTAGGGAGTCATTTATAATAATTTTTTGGCTGCTTGGTAAGGCATAGATACTGCTGTTAAAATCAGCTATTTACTTAGTAAATAACTATTTTCTTCACAAGTAGCTGATTTTAACTTTTCCTCAGAAATCTTTACTTGAAACAGAATATTTCAGCTAATAAACTCTATAGAACATTTTTGAGCTAGAAAAATAGCACATGAGCAACAGAAAAAGGTTACGGAAGTTTGATTAAACATGGCACTGTCATTTCATTTCTGTCAAGGTCATGCTTTTTTATTCCAGCATAAGACAAGTCATATTTGGCCTGGCTCTGCAAACATAACGCCCAGCAGTACACACTAGACAGTGTTACTATTAAGATGGTAATTCAGCTTTGCTTTTATATAATTTTGTGCATAGAGGGAAAATCCTAACTTCAGAAGAAAGGCATTTTAAATATTTTCATTGATATTGAGCTTGTGGAAGAAATCAAAATATTTACACACTTAGGAAAAAGAATTGGAATGACTTTTCAGTGGAGAAGTTAGTAGTTGGAAAAGATTTGGCTTGATGTAGACATGTCTGAATTCTGACCTAGAAATTTCCCCAGATGCCCAGAACCTTTNGAATAAAGAGAGGGAGAAGCTTATCCATTAAGCAGCCTATGTACTACCGCAGCTGCATCAGTCAGAGCACATAGACCATGCCCCTAGATGTAATGATATACTTGCTATATATCTATATATATATAGATATATATATATATATATACTTGTAATTGCTATACTTGATCTGACAGCCTCAGCTCACAATGACTGTCAGGGGCCTGGAGATTCTTGACACGTGCTTCCAATGTTATGGCACCATATTGTGTTTAAAAAAAGCTAAAGGTCATGGAAATAAGATAGAGATGAGTATAAAGTCTTAATTTTGTGGAATGATTGTGAGTCTTGGGCTTTTTTCAGATCCTTGAATAAGCTGGCTGTCAGTCCTACAGCAGCCAATTTGATCTTATCTGTAGCACACCCAAGTTAGTCCAAAGACCTGACAGTACAGGCAGGATGGAGTTTAGAATGAGCTGATCATCTTGCTCAGATTGTTTCTTTTATTGACATTCATTTTAGACCAAGTTGTGCCACCTTGCAGTATAAATTTGGATTGGATTTAGTAGTGATGTTTTAGAGGGAAGAAAAAGACTAAGCTTTTTGTAATATGTAAACAATATTCTTCTCACACACACGGTGACCCAAACACAGACAGAGACACACAAATCCATGCATCTGTATGCCTCCTTCTTCCCTTTGGGGATGAATGCTGTGTTTGTTCTGTTCTTTTAGATAATTTTTGACAAGAATGCACCAAAGGGACCTTACTTTCATCTCAAAAGGCAAACTCACTCAGCAATCTTGTCAGGCAAACTTACTAAACAATCTTGGCTTTAATCATAAGTTGTACTAGGTCACCAGTGGGTCACTGTGGCCAAATACATTTTATAAATGATTATATAGTATTTACAGAGAGACCTAAAGGTTTTGAGACAGCAGCCTCTCTTCTTTCTGGAACATAAATATTCACCTCAAATTTATAAAACTGGAATCATAAGAGAATGGGGGTGTTGAATTTATTTTTTATTTAGCTGAGGACATTTTTATGGGGTGATAAACTTCTTTTCAGCCAAAGGAATATTGTACAGACACACCCTGTTAATGACAAACACTAAACCAAGAGACCTTAGACCCAATAAACCAAGATAATTACCAACTGTAAATCAGTGCCATAATATCAAAAGGGACCATTGCATGGATAAAGGACAGAGAAGACAAAAAAGTTGCAATGGTAAGAGGCTAACATCTGAAAAAGTCAATAAAATTCATTTAGAAACAAAATAGCTCTACCAAACGGTTATTTTGTTCCCTCCTTTCACTCTGCATACTTCTGTATTTGAAAAATGTGGCCATTCCATTGCTCTAGGTTGTGCAATTTCTCTAAGCAGTTTCATGTCCGTAGTCAGATTGTTTTGTAGGTCCATTACATCCCGCACTGGGCAGTAAAAGCTCTGACTCACAATCTGTCCAGGTTACTGGAAAGGTTATTCTCAACTCTAATAAGCTTTAGAGAAGTAGTTTTTCATTAGGGCTAGTGCTTGTTTTATTACCTGGGAAAACGAGGCCAAAAATGGTCAGTGTGTCCCGTGCCTGAGCTGTGAGTTCTCTTTTGTTTCAGTCAGAAGCAGCAAAGGCAGTGGGGAGAAAGCAGAAGGGTGATGCACATGCAAAGACCACACTGGCTTTTCTCTGCAGTGATGCCTCTCCTCTGTGCGTGGCCATTTCTGCTCTTGGCTGTTGCTCCCTGAGCTGCAGATGGCTGAGCCTCAGGGAAAGGGCAACACAGGAACCTGTTCCTTCATCTGAGTGAAAAGGGATGATGAAACAAAACTTGGAGCCATAAAATTTGGCACTAGGTGAGGTAGAAAGTCTTACAACAGAAACAGGTAAGATTGAAAGCCTGGATAGCAACAAATTGATGGCAGAAACATATGAACTCTGCTGAACCTGATGGGCTTAGGGATATGGCCCATAAAATGTGCTACAAAACCTTGGAAAGACACTTAGATGAAGCTCCAGATTAAAGATTTAATCTTTCCTGATTAAAGAAATTTGGTCTTACCCTTTTCTAAAAAAGATCCTTTCCATTTATTATCTTCTCCTTCTCTGAGATCAGTGTTTCACAAAATGGCACTGAAATGACACTCAGCACAGAAATACTGAGCCTATCAGTGATTCCAGCTTTCTCGGATTCATCCAAGTATTTGTAACAAGGGAGAGTGTGGGTTTCCTTCACAGCTTTGTTCCACCAAAATCTTCAGAATCAGACAGGAAATAACATTTCCTCTGCTTAATCACTAAAATCAAGTAAATATGAGCTCATTTTAAAATCAGTGAATTTATTTGCTACTGTTAAAATATTTTGAGTTTGCCCGAACTGTTAATGAACCTCTGTTAACCTCCAAGCACATCTGAAATATTCTGTATTTTAATGATAATGTTGAGAGATTTTGTGCAACTTCCAGTTTTTTGAACAGTTCAATACTAAAGCAGAACCTATTTTCTACATTATGCAAAGGAAAGAACTTCAAAGGCAAAAAGGGTTCACAAGCAAATATTGCCATTGGTGGGAGTTGGAACTTTGCCTTCTTAGATTTTATTTATGCAAATTTTAATTCTGTATTCAAAAGGGAATGTGGCAGACTGATAGAGTGAATTCAGCTTTTGAACTTTACACATTAAACTCAAATGCCCCAAACAACAGACTAGCATGTGCTACTGCTCTCTTCAACAGTGAAAATATGTCTTCATTTCACAACTATAGAGAAGATGTCTCTGTTCTTTTGACAGCCATTGAAAAAATTATCCTCTCTGATGAATGATTAGGAGCCTAATTTCACAGAAACATGGAATCATAAAATGTCTTAGGTTGGAAGGGACATTAAATGTCATCTACTCCAATGCCCATGAAATGACCAGGGACATCTTCCTCTAGATCCTATTGTTCAGAACAACATCCAACCTGACCCTAAATCTTTGCAGGAATGGGAGCATCTACCACCCTTATGGACAACCTGTTTCTTTGTGTCACCACCCTTATTGTAAAAAATTTCTTCCTTATCTCTAGTCTGAATTTACCCTCTTTTAGTTTGAAACCATTACCCTTTGCCCTGTTCTATAGGTCCTGATAATGAGTTTGTCCCCATCTTTCTTATAAGCCCCCTAAAAGTACTGAAAGTCTGTTATTAGGTGTCCCTGGAGCCTTCTCTTCTCCAGGCTGAACAATTTTAATTCTCTCAGCGTGTTTTCATAAGAGAGGTACTCCAGCCCTCTCAGAAGTTTTGTGGCCCTCCTCTGGACTCACTCCAGCAGGTCCATGTCCTTCCTGTGCTGGGAGCCCAGAGCTGGATGCAGTGTTCAGGTGGAACTGGTGGAACTCACCAGAGCAGAGGGGCAGAATCCCCTCCCTCCCCTGCTGGCCACACTGCTTTGGATGCAGCCCAGGACACGTTTTGCCTTCTGGGCTGTGAGTGCTCATGGCTGGGTCATGTCCAGCCTCTCACCCACCAGCACCCCCACTCCTTCTCACAGGGCTGTTCTTGATCTGTTCATCCCCAGTCTGTGCTGATGCCGGGGGTTGCCCTGACCTAGATGTACTTGGCATTGTTGACTGTCATGAGGTTCACATGGACCCACTTCTCCAGCTTGTCCAGGTCCTTCTGGACAGTATGCAATCCCTCTGGATGACATCCTGTCCCTCAGGTGTGACAGTTGCACTGCTTAATTGGTGTCACCTGCAATCTTGTTGAGCTTGTAGAGAACTTCCATCTGCCCCAATATTCACAGAATTACAAAATCGTAGCATTGTGATCACAGAATCACAGAAGAGACATCTGGAGATCATCCAGTCCAACACCCCTGCCAAGGCAGGGTCACCTAGAGCAGGTTACACAGGAACGTGTCCACATGGGTTTTGAATGACTCCAGGAAGGGAGACTCCACAACCTCCTTGAGAAGCCTGTTCCAGTCCTCTGCCACTCTCAGTGTAAGGAAGTTCTTCCTCATGTTGATGTGGAACTTTTCCTGGCTTAGGTTATGGCCATTGAGTCTTGTCCTGATGCTGGGCACCACTAAATAGAGTTTGGCATGTTCCTCTTGACATCTGTCTTTAAGATATTTATATGCAATAGTGAGATATTCTGCAGGGATCTGCTGGGCTCAACCCACCCCAGTTAGACAAGGCGGCTGTCTGTGTAGTACCTGGCTATCTCTGGTGTAGCTCATTTTTCTCTTTTATTTGCTTATGCTTTGCAGTATGTTGTGTGCCTTTACAAAAAGAGCATCTCAGTTAAGCTGCTTCAGAGGAAGGGCAACTGCTCCTGCTGGGCAAACTCAGAAGAGCTGTTGTGAGCAGCTGAGATGGTTTTATTCAGAGGCAAGTAGGTGGATTTCCAGCAAGGAGAAAGAAGCCTGTTGCTTCTACAGAGAGACTGCAGAGAGGAAACAGCTGTCAGCCAGGGTTTGAAGGTGTACTAGTTTGAAAGCAAACTAGTGAGAGACTCCAAGTCAGAAATACAATTTAATAGGAAAAATAAAATAAATGCAATAGTACAAAAGCCAACCCACTGACAGAGTCAGAATACAACCTGACCCCCTGGTCAGGGGGTTGGTAGCTGTCCGCTTAACTGGTGGCTGCAGTCCTCCTGGAGTGATGGTTCTGTTGAAGCAGTGATTCTGTAGAAGGGTCTGGTCTTCCTCTGGGAATCCAGTGGAAAAGGCTGTCTGTGCTGTTCCAAACCCCAGATTATATCCACATGGGAATGCTTGGTTCTTCCCCCTGGGCAGAGCATCTCACAATGCGGTGATGTAATTCTATGAGTCATGTGGTGGGTCCTTGATTGCCCACTAAGCAGAGATAGCTCCTGGAGGGAGTTATCAAGGATGAGTCATGGTAGGGGATAATGAGCACAGCCCCACCTGTTTCAACAGCTTGTGGAGATGATAATAGAATACATACTTTTGGTTACATCTTATATTGTAACCTAGGACAGAAGGGTAAGATAAAGACACTAATCAGGAAAGGTGCAGTGCTTGATGCAAAGGGTTACACACCACTGCTCTGCCCGGGAGCAATGCTTAGAGCAAGCATCTGTGGGGGGTCAGTGGGGTGTTTTATAAACCAATGCTTTGCTTCAGCCCTGCTGGATTAAGTTGTTCAGAGTTTTGCTTTTTAAAAAGTAAATTTTACTAGTTTGGAATAGAATAATACATAGCTTCTTTGAGTCACGAAAACTTTTGCCATTCTTTAGAACTACTTCTCAAACCTGTGAAGTGGGCTCCCATCATGAACCCCTTGAAGAACGGGTACATGGAGATTACCATTATCATGATTTAGTGGGGTGTTAGATGAGTGTAGGAAAGGCCAGGTAGGGGTTGTGACTCATGCACTCCTACCAGAGTATTCTTACCGAAAGCCTGGCTGGATGGACCTCACTTGCACTCTTATCTAGAGGTGTCCCTGAGCTCCCCAAATAAGCATGTTTGAGCCCAGTAGTTCTGCTCAAAGACAATATATACCTGCTAATAGGTAGATGTGTTGGCACTCAGGATGAGCTTTTACCATCTGAAAAAAAAGAAAATATACAAAACTTTCAGTGTCTTGTGTTCAGGAATGTGTTGTCCTTTCAAGGGAAGTGAGGACTGATGTCACTTTTGTTACATCAGGATGCAGGCTATTAACATTGCAGAGAGCATGTGAATAAAGGAGTCACACATTTTTAATGAATTTTGACACCACTGTTTTCATTGCCATTGGCTTCCAACTCCCCAACAAAGGTATCCCCAGCAAAAGTCTATGAGAAGTCAGCTTGAAGTCAGACTAGACTTGTTCCCATGGGAGCCCAAAATCAAGCAGGGCCAGAAGTAACTCTGCAATGCTTATGTTTGAGATGAGCGTTGTGTAAGGACTACCGTACTAGCCCATTCAGATAGAAAATGGTAGCCTAACTGGAGGAAAAACTCACCCATCTCAAAGTCCAGGCTATTGCTGCTTGGTTGCTCCCTATAGCTGCGGTAATTTAAAGACAGCTTTGATGCCTTGAGACAAGGGACAAGTCTCTAAAAATATAGGTACCTAATCATAGTTACACTCCCTTTCCTGGTCTACTTCAGTGGCAGTGTATGGAGCTTATGGCAAAGTCTGGAATTAGAGCTATTGATTTTATCTTTCATTGGAAAACAAGGCAAGAAAATGAATTAGCAGGAGAACCAAAATTTGCTGTTGTGACACTTTCACTAAGTCACAGGAGAAGAAGGTGCAAGCTTATTGAGGAATAAAATAAACGTGAAAATGACTTAAACTATAATGATTGAAACAAAACCAGGTAAGAATCAAGGAAAAGGTTTAAAACTCTTCAAATAAAAATTGATTTTTGATTGAATTAGCCAATTACTTGAATGTTATTTAAGCATCAGTTGCTAAAGGGCTTAACAATTAAATAATAAGTATATATCTGTTGCATTTAGAATGCTGTTCACCCAACTGTATATTGTAAAGCTGTAATTCAATTGTGATGTTTCAGTGATATAAGATACAAGCACATAGCCCAAGTAATACAATAATGTCACCAACACACAGGGGTGGAACTGAAAATGAGCATCTCTGCTGAAAAATAAGATCTCTTCATTTTCCTGTGAGCTTGCTGTTTTGTCTTCAGCAATGGATGATCCCTGAGGCTTACAGAGGGACAAAAACATCTGCAGGATGAACCCTACCTGTTCTACAATATTATCCCATATGCTTTTTCTTTCCCCCCAATTTTTAACAATGAGAACTACCTATTTCTGGTCGAGTTGTGCCTATTGCTAGCAGCCCTGGTGGGAGTAAGCTCAGGGTGTTCTAAGATCTTATGCCTGTAAGCAGTTTGTTACAAGCATTAAATTGCAAGCACCATAATAGTCCTTAATGCACTTGGGGAGTCAGGGGAGGACGCTGAAATAAGGGTTAAAAGAGGCATGATATCCTTTAGAAATTATAATTTCTTCTTAACAGTGTCAATGACACACTCTTACACAGCTTGGTTTCAGGGGGGGTCCTGTGGTGTTTTGGCTGCCTGTTGTCCTGTGGCAGTCCTGGTTACTACTTAGAGGGATCACTGTTCTGATGAAGGGCACGTGACAACTTTTGCAGCCTCCTGATCTTACTTCTTAACCTGTACTGGGAAGTACTTTAAGATGAGCAGCATTATGTGGTTTGAGTATTGCTCTTCTAAAACATTCTAAAATATTTTTAGTTTGCAGCTATTGTAATTATGGTGTTTTTCTCCTACACAGTAAAACCACTAAAGCGTAGCATTATGAATCACTGCTCCTGTTAATCACTCCTTTTACTACTGTCTATAACATCCTCCTCTCTCATTGTCTGTTTTTATTATTTTATTTATTTTACTTTATTATATTATATTTTATTTTATGCCATTTATATCAGTCTTGAAAATGGAAATTGTCAGAAAATACTAGTGCAAAGGGATTTGATGAAAATTCTGATAATGACCTAATCCAGTCACATAATGTGGGTAAATGCCACACTAGAGAATCTTTAAACTGTAATTTGAGAAACTGTATTAAGTAATTTAACAGTACTAGTAGTTCAGTCCTGCAGAGGCAGGTGGTTGTGGTTTCAGGGGAATAAGGAAATGACATGCAGATGCTTATGTGGATGGGGGTTGGAAGAGTGCAATTGACTGAAAAGAATTAGATACTCATGCAGAGAAAGAATTTAATTATATTCTATTTCTGTACCAAAAAGTCCCAACCCCCAAACATTTTAAAAATAGCAAATCAGTAATCCTAGCCTGAGTTACTGTTACACTGATCAGAAATTTCCCATCAATTTCTTGCTTTTCTTTCAATGCAAAATGTATTTCTACCAAAAAGAAGAAAAGTTTGTGTTGTGGTTTTAAAAAGGCTGAATATTAAGCACCATGTAGCCATTCACTCAACCCTCCCTCTGTTCCCATCCAGGTGGAATCAGAAGGAGAATCAAAGCAGAACTTGTATGTTGAGATAAGAACATTTTAATAATTGAAAATAAAATAAAATACAATAATGATGGTAAATAATAATAATGATAATAAAAAGGAAAAACAAGTGATTCGCAATTGTTCATTGCCCACTGACAGATGCCAGACCCCCCTTCCCAAACACAGATAGGCCATGCTTCTGGGTAACTCCCCCCGGTTTATATACTGGGAATGACATTCAATGGTGTGGAATATCCCTTTGGTTAGTTCAGGTCACCTGTCCCAGCTTCTTTTGTGTACCTGCTCACTGGAAGTACATGAGATAAGAAAAAAAATGTACTTAGGATAAACACGACTTACCAAAACCACAAAAACATCAGTGTTACCAACACCATTCTCATTCCAATCCAAAACACAGCACTGTAACACTGAGAAGAAATTAATTCTATCCCAGCTGAAGCCAGGAGAGCTTGATACTGTCCAGACTTAAAAATCAGGACAAAATATTATAAAGTTTGGGTTAACTAAGGTGCATCAAAGGCACGTCACATCTTTTAGATTTACAAACCAATCTCTCAAAGACTGAGCTGTGACAACTGTACCAGACAGTGTCCTCTAAAATATCATCCAAATACTTGCATATCTGTGAATTATCTGTTGCTTTTGGAGGCAGGGAACAAAAGCTTTCTTATGTTCTGAGGTCCAGGTACTACCTCTGCAAAGTTTTCTGTCATTTACTTCTTTATTTTTAGTGAACTACATCTCACCAGCTGATGGTTCAATTTCATAATACACTCAGCAAACAATTCACCCTTCTCTTGTTCTTGTTCTTGTTCTTTTTTCTTCTGTTTTCTCTATTTTTTCTTCTTCTTTCTTCTTTCTTCTTTCTTCTTTCTTCTTTCTTCTTTCTTCTTTCTTCTTTCTTCTTTCTTCTTTCTTCTTTCTTCTTTTCTCTCTCTCTCTTCTTCTCTCCCTCCTTCCCTTTCTCTCTCCTCTTCTTTACCTCACTCTTTCTCAGTCCTTTTAATGAAAGTCTGATTTGGGAAGTGAAGGCACTCACACATCCACAGAAAATGTCTTGTTTACAGCTGAAGGGGTGATGCAAATCAATCACTGAGCTGTGGTAGCACCAAACGAAGTAGTAACTCTACATAGGTGAAAATACCTTCATGGTATTTAAATGGTGCAAACTATGGAAATACTAATCACCCTCCTAATCAGGGAATAAACGGTGAAGATATTTAATGGCTTAAGGTTCAGGAAGCCAGTCATGAAACTGGGACTTGATGCCAAGTTTCCTTAAGCCTGTGGTGCATAACTTGGAGAAAAATCATGCTCTCTTTCTAAGCCACAATGGGTACAAACGAAGTGCAAAACAAAGTTACACCATGTTATAGTTTCATCCTGCTGCCTTTCTTTGACAACTTCTTAACATTATACAAGTTCACTAAACATGAAGCTTTTTTTGCCATGCCTACTTTCTTTGGAGTCTTTGCTGAGTGAACACAATTTCTTAATACATTTGCTTGTTTGGGTGCAGACTGACCTTTCCTTATGTGCAAAATATTGGAAGAGTTTGAGCTGACTTTACCTACAAGTAAAGTTCTCAAAAAATTCACTGTGCCCTTGTGTGCTGCACAGAACCATCGCATAATTCTGTCCATGGTACTCCTCTCCCTTTTCTCTGTCCATCTAATTTTATTCACTATAGCTTACAGGATCACGTGTACTTACCAGACATAAGTTTTTAACTAATAGGATGTAGCAAGTGACCGAATCTTTTTCAGGGAGTTTATTAAATGGAGAAAAAAGTTGTGTGTTGTTTCAGATTACAAATACTCTGCAAGCAATAGTAATTTTTTATACTTGAAGCCCACCCAGTTCAAGATAAACAACTTACATTATTTTCCTTTCCTTCACACCCACAGCCTTTCTTTATAGACTGATTGATAAGTCTGATCCAGTAGAGTGCTGCACTCATATATCTCTTCTGGCTGCAGAATACATAGAATCAAGGAAGATTAATCCTTTAATTCCTTAACGTTTCAGGAAGGCTCACTTCTCAGGTAAAAGAGTGTAACTCTGATAGCTGAATTGCTAAGAACTTAGCGTCTGGTGTACAAGTCAACCCAATTTACCTCCTTCCTCAATGTTTAAATACATATGGCTACCCATTACTTTGGTGAGCGGTCTTTCTTTTTTAGGTACTAAACACGAATGAGACACATTTTGAGTAGTTTCAATGCTTGGCTTGACAGAAACATTTTTGTTTGATAGCAAAGATGATGTAGATAACGTATTTCCAAAACTGCAAAATGGACCTAGTATGTGGAGGAAATCGTGCAGAAGAGGAATCTATAAGTCTGCTTCAGAAACTTGGGTAAGCATTATGGAAACCACAATCATATCGCAATTTTTCTTTTGTGTCAAAATGTAGCTATGAGTACTTTATCTTCTTGACAAAATCACCCTTTATAAGTCATTTGTCATCAAAACTGTATGAGTGGTAGTTGATCACTGCAAATGACTTTGCCATTAAGACCATAACTTTGGTATTTTTCTTTCTTTTTCAGTATTAAAACTGCTTTGGGAGGCAGTGTAGAGGAAACTGGATGAATCAATAAGTGATTAAACCCAGCTTTACAGAGATACGTGCATTTGCATAAGCTCCATACATTGGTTCCTTTGTTAACTTGAATAATTTTCAACAATGAAGGAAACATTTGTCAGAGTCAGAAAGAAATTACACAAAATATTCTAAAATGTGAGCCAAAATGCCTTTGGAAAGAAATGAAAAAAAAGCATGATTTCCATAAAGGAATCCTTCAAGGGAATTTTGCATTGTTTTCGCATTGAGAATGTGGTGTTAAGGGGTAACATACACAAAAAAAGCACATATTTTATCCAATTCTTTATGGCATTGTAGAAATATCTAGTTCCCTACAAAACTGAAATTGTGCCATACCCAACACCAAAACTACCTGAGAGCTTCCCTTTGTCTGGCCCAAAATTCTATAAGATAATTACACTGGTCTTTCTCTTTGCATTAAGCTGTATGACTACACTTAGTGTTTTGGTGAAAAGACTATTCCAAGGTTTATTTAATCAACAGGAGGAGTCTATGTCTAGGTATTTGGATTTGAAACCGGAAGAAATAGGTCCTTTCTCTCTGGAAGAACAAAGAACATAAATTAAAATTTGATAAACTGATACTGAGTTTCTGCATATTGAGTATCTATCGGGCTTCCTCCATAAAGACAGTAATCCCAGTGGTGTGAAGACTAGGATTATTAATAGAGCAAGACTTTTTGACATAGTCTGTTTCAATATATGATGACTTCTGAGAACATGGTAATGTAAAAGAATAAGATTTTTCTTTTTCTTCAAAGTTAGCAGGGATTTTTTTTAAAGGTTAAGAGAGTTAACTTCTGTCTGACTGCTTGACTGTACATGTGAAGAACTGGGTGTTGACAGAACACCATGAACTGCATCATTCAGGTAAATACTGTGGTGGATTTCAAAGGCAGAATGGTGAGTCTTGCTATATACTGTTACATTTTTCTAGTCATACCAATCTGAAAAGTTATGTTAAAAAGGAAGAACCTGGATTGCCTTCTTCACATTGATGGAACTGAAGGGTAGTGGATTATTTTGAATGCTATATCTGGATCAACTTGTCTCAGTGTCACCCTAAAATTTTAATTTAATTTTTAAACTGTGTTTCATAAAATTTCTATGACTGCTTGTTGCGACGGTGGGTCTGATACCCCGTCAGGGGTCAGGAGGCTCGGAGGCTACCGCCGCGGCAGAGTCCAAGAAGTGTCCTCACCGGCCGCAGCGCTTATAAGCACTGCCGGCAGCAGGTGGCGAACTGACGGGTAGCGCAATAATCAGCCAAAGGTAAAGAAGCGAGAGAGGCCTTCCGTGTGGGGTTCCGGAGTTTTATTAATCCGAAGGGGTCCAGGGACGAAAGACAAACATGGCGGAAAACCACTTATATTTATAAGGTTAGGGGGAATCACATAACAGCCAATAAGGGAACAGACAGCAAGGATAGGGGAATGGGATAGGGTGAAAACAGCCAATGGGGAACAGGATCAAAGGGGTCCAATCAACAGACAAGTTGGGGGGAACTTTCTGGAAGGGCCCCCTGATGGACAGGGGGGTGGATGCAGGGGGTGGGAACCGGCAGCCCAGGGGTAGGTACAATACAATGATTGACAACTCAGGGGGAGGAGAAAGTAGTCAATTCATGGGCGGCGGCCCCAGGGCTGTCATCATCATACCAGGCTATAGCCTGAGGAGGCTCAGCCACAATGGGGCACACCGCAACAACTGCTTGATGAAAGAGGCAATTCTGGGATGCAAAAGATTTAGGCAAGCTTCTAAATGCACTTTCTGAGGCCTGACTGATTAGGCAAACATTAACATTAGAAAATGCAAAATGTTGTAACTCAAAATATAATCACAAATTTACTGCACATATTCTATATGGGGTTTTATTTGTTGGTGTCTTTTTTTCCCTTTGTCTATTTCACTGTAAAGAACATCTCATTCTGTGTTGATGGGTCACTAAGATGAATTGGACAATTTATGGAAAGGAATGACACTCAATTAGAATCTAGAGGTTTAGGTGTTACAGCTGCATGTGAGGGGAGGGGAGGGGAGGGGTGGCCCAGCCCACCTCGGGGCTGGACAGCATTCAGTGGGTGGATTTCCCCGCCCATGACTCCGACCCTGAGGGTGGGTCAGAAGCCTAGAATCGCCTCCCATTGGGTGTCACCCCTACAGCACCTCCTCCCCTCTTTCCAGACTCTTCCTCAGTTCCCTGTTTTCCATTGGTTAGTTATGTTCATGCATATTCATTAGCTTACTTGACTATGTATTAGGGTCTGGAAAGTTCTCCCTGATTCGGTTGATGATTGGTCTGTTGTTCTAAGTTCCTCCCTTACCCTTTCCCCATTGGTTCTCTGTCGTTCTCTGTCAAATCTCTATTGGTTTGTTTCCTTTGTACCGCCCTCTTTTTTATGCCCCTTAAAAGGGGTCATCAGGCCCCTCTTTTGTCTCTTCTCTGGCACCCTCGCTTCGGCTTTGGAACTTGTTGCTGCTTTGCCTTTTTGGGCCAATAAAGCTGGAACTATGAGCACCAGAGAGGGGTCCCTCTTGCACTTTATCATCTCCTCATCACCTAGCAACAGCATTGCTGCAGCCTGCCTTTCTGTGGGCGTCCAGCAGGGAGCTCCCAGCAGCAGACAGGACCTTTATTTACCCTGCCACCAGAGCACCAATCCTTGTCGCCTGCCATGCCACCGGGCTGCCAGCGGCCGGAGCGACAGGGAAGGGAAGGGAAGGTCTGTTTCAGTTTGCAGGAATAAGTCTACCCACAGATACTTTTTTTCATCAGTTCAGAATAAACGGCCTTAGTGGCTATTTGTTGTTTATTGATACTTTTATTTCCAGAGACTACTTTTTTTTTGCTATTCTATTACTATTCTTTTGCCTTCTCTTCACCCATGATGCTAGGTCTAAAAGAACAATAATAGTAAAAATTACCTGCTGAGCTGTGCAGTATCATCTATTATATTCACTGCAAAAGGTAATTTTCAGTGGTGCTAAAAGTGCCATGGAAACACAGTCCCTGGAAATGTCTTTGACTTTGCAGACACATAGAGGATACAAATGTTTCGTTCAGAGATGAGTTGTTGATCTAAGTCATTAATTGGAATTTGCACTAGTTTATTAAATGTGCCAATGAAAGCAAGGCAAGTGAAGCTGCATAAAGCACAACCTATCATGCTACTCCGCTGCTGTTGTTACATTAATTCAGCACTAGAACTGACCCTATCAAGCACTCAATTCTTCTTGTGACCCCAGAGCAAGAAAAGAGTATCTCCACTGCTTTGTTTGCCTGCTTGAGAACTTGCAATTCATCTCATTTGATCTCAGTGTTAGTCATGCTGTGATCAATTGTTCTCATCTTTCTTACTGCCTACAGCAAGGAGCTGTGGTCTCTCTTGCTGCTGTTTTGAGGCTTTACATTCTTTTCCCACCACTTGTTTTTCACTATTAATGAAATTAATGCTGTTTTCTCTCTCACCCCTCTGCAGAGTTCAGCAAGACACCAGCCTTGAACTGTTTCTCCCTTTCTTGACTCTCATGTCCTGTATTCCAGGCTACAGACTTGATAATGCCTTCTGTCATGGATAAGGCGGCTCTGAATTTTCTGGTTCTCCAGTGCTTCTACTGTCCTTGGGCTGTGCTGCTCTGTATCTCAAACACTGCTGCTACTGCTGGTCTGCTATGCTGCTTGCTCTGGGTCCAAGCAGTAATTCTTTTATGCTGCACCTTTTTTCCTACTGATTGCGATTTAATTCTTCTGTGGTAGGAGTTTATTTCCCCCAATTTGTTTCATACCCCTAACTCTTATAGTTTACATGAACTCCTCTTTCTCAGCCCCCCAAACTGGGTCTGCCTATTCAACAGCTGAACAGAGCTGGTGCTGATGCTGTGGTTACTCTCCCTCCACTGCAGGCTTTATCCTGATGTCAGTGTTCTCCTTTAGTAATTCTCCCATCATAGATATATGGTCATGAGGGTTTCAGGAGGTTGAGTTAAATATTTTCCAGAGAAATGACACCAAATCACCAGCAGTACTTTCTCATCCATAGCCATATGGTCACCATCATTGCTTGTCCTCTCAGCAGCTGCTTCATCCGCTTCCCTTTTCTGGAGGCTGCCTGCCAAAGGGGTCCAGTGTCTCCCAGTTTATTATAGAGGGGTAGACACCCCAGAAACTGCAGTGAAGCAGAGTCTGACTGGGAATCTCTGATGGAAATTAACTTTGGATATTAAAACACAGAGGAAAGAAGTTTAAGGATAATGTGAGTGATAATTATGGAAAAGTTTCTTACAAAAGGAAATTCTCACTGATTTTAGTCAAATGTATAGCTGTTTTTCAGTTTAGAATTATATATCATACCTCTCATAGCAGTCATGCTGAGTCAATTTGTCATGGTATTTAGGTGATGCCTGAGGTGGCCACCTAAAAACAGACTAGACAGGAATAAGGGAATAAAGGTAGATATTATTTGAAGGGCCTTCAAGGGTACACCCTGGGCAGGCCAAAGGCGACACCCAAGATGGACCCTGAGTCATGAGATCTTCACACTTTTGTAAGTGGTTCATTTGCGTATCAGGGTTAATTCTCCAATTAAAACTTCAGTTAATGATGTAATTTCCCCAATCTTACTCCCCTTCTAAAGATGTTGGTTTACACAGTTTGGGCCCGGGACAATCTGGGTGTCCTTGGAGAGCAGGCTTTGAGAAGCTTTGTTGTGTCTAACTGGCATGAGAGAACAGAATTTAGCAGGCTACAAGACACTTCAGAGTTACACACTAAGCACTATAGGATTTGAAAAATATGAAAGTTAAAACCTAAGACACTGCTTTCTAAAATCATCTGGGTGTCTTCTTCCCAATACAATTTAAATTCTACCATGTACCATTTTGCATCTTTTGAATTGTCTGGATACCTTGAAAACCTACCCACCAGATAGTAAAAATAAATGAATAGTTGTTTCTTTTTTATATTATTTTTGGAGATTTTCTATTTTTTACGGTGGACAGTTTGCTATACATGCAACTAACACTTTAATTACTCTTTTATTAACACTAGTTTATTTACTGCCTTGCAAAATGTCTCTAGAGAGCCAGGAGATGTATTGCATGTTTATTTTCTTTTTTGTAGGTTTTTAAAATTTTTTGTTTTAGAATATGAACTTACACTGTAATAAAAACTCTCCAAAGAAATATCAACACAGTTTTAAGCTTAATATGTTCTTTCAAAACAAATACCTTCTTAAAAATTTCATTTTGATTTAACTTGCCAAGAACAGAAGCACAATGGATGTTGCAACAGAAACAATATGGTTTATTGCTCTAATAAACGAGTTTGTACAGCCAGTTACTGTACCAAATTGTCGCTCTGGCCGCTGACCGCCCGGTGGCCTTGGCAGGTGACAAGGATTTGGTGTCCCGGTGGCGGGAAAAGCAAAAGTCCCGTCTGCTGCTGGAAGCTCCCTGCAGGAGGCTCACAGAAGAGCAGGCTGCAGCACCGCTGTTGCTAAGTGACTGAGGGGCGACTGAAAGGCAAGAGGGACCTCTTTCCTGTGCTCATAGTTCCAGCTTTATTGACCCAGGAGTCAATAGCCCAAGGGAGAACGCCAGGGAAAAGGCGAAGGGAGGGGCTTGGAGCCCCATTTTAAGGGGTACAAGGGATACAAACCAATGGGGATTTGATGGGTTGTGACAAGGGACTAATGGGGAAAGTACAAGGGAGGAACTTAGAATTATAAACCAATCAACAACCAAACTGAGTAGAACTTTCCAGACTTCAATACATATGCAACAGGGACAATGAATATACATAAACATGAACAACCAATGGGGAGCAGAGAACTGAAGAAGGGTCTGGAAAGAGGGGAGGAGATGCTGCAGGGGCGACACCCAGTGGGAGGCGACTCTAATCTTCTGATCTGCCCTCAGGGTCGGAGTCATGGGTGGGGAAATCCACCCACTGAATGCTGTCCAGCCCCGAAGTGGGCTGGGCCACCGCAACGCCAAATATATGGAAAGCAGCTTTGTCAATTGAACCATTAAATATCAGGAAAGAGTTCTTACTGTTGGAACACATGTTTAATATCTTGATATTGGAATAGCAGCATTGATACTATTGCTGAATTTTCCTGGAGTTCACTGACCTAAATTTCCACATGACAAGATGTTAAGAAATACAGTAAATTTGTGACCAGTTAGCGCAATCTGTTATGCTGCCTGACAAATGAATTTTTTTTCTGCATTTTGTATTTACTGTCCAATTATACAAATGAGGAAAGACATAAGTCTAAAGAGAATGAATGAGTATATCTGTTTGCTTTGAATAATGGCATCATTCTAACATTTTTAGTTTTAGCGTGAAATGATTAAGAGCTTTTGGTGATAAGTCTGAGATGTCATGTTACCGCATCTGTCCTGATCAAATATGGTAAATTCCTAATTTTATTGTGATGTTGGATAACAGGTCGGAAAGAAAAATTAAATTCCTAATGAATAGTTAGATTACTTTTTGAGGAGATCCTAACTGAAATATTCACCTTTCTTTCTCTTCAACCCAATTAAGAAAAACCGACAGCATTAACTTCAGATCAGATTGCACCTTTTTTAACTCATTCATGTGGTTTTGAGGGAAGAGGATGAGGGAATGGGTATTAATGGGAAAATCACATCTTCACCTGATGGCATTTGATTTTGAGTTCCCTGTGATCTGAGAAAATGTGTTAGTGTTTGATATTTAATAGGATTTGCACCCTACTTTGAAGTTCTTCTCATAATCAGATTTATACTGTTAAGCTTCTTCTGAACAGAAGACTGAAAAAAGGTGCGACTTGATCTGTCACTATAGATAACTTCAAGACAGTTGTGTTTAAAAAGCTAAAACAAGTTTAAAGTCAAAGCAACATGGATTTTAGGCCAGATGGTTGCTTTCTAAGATTTTAAAGGGCATAATGACACATCTGCCTAGGCAAATGATGCTCATTAGGTCAGATTTTTTCTCTTATATTTACATTAAATAAACATCCAGAAAACCACCAGAATACAAATGTTTCAATTGTGTCGTACATTGGCAAAATTATCTTAATTTAGTGGGCAAGCCAAATACTTCTTTAAAATGATGTCTGCTGAAGACAAATGTGAAGACATAAAAGGTTAAAAAAACTTAAGGCTGGTCAATTACCTTTGCTCTACAAGGACAATTTGAAAAGGGGGCATGGTTGATTTGATTTATCCCTACCCTTTTCAGTTCCAGAAGTGCATTCTGGCATTGAAGAATCACATAATTATTTGACTTGAAAAAGACATTTAAGATCATTGAACCAAACCTAGCACTGAGAAGTCCACCACTAAAACATGTCCCTAAGTACCACATTTGCACATCTTTTAAATACCATCAGGAACGGTGACTCAGCCACTTCCCTGTGCAGCCTGTTCCAATGATTGACCATCCTTCCAGTGAGGAAATTTTTCCTAATACCCAATCTAAACCTTCCCTGATGCAACTTGAGGCCATGTCCTCTTGTCCTATCACTTGTTACTTGGGAGAAAAGACTGACCCTCGCTTATCTACAACCCACCTTTCAGTCATAAGGTCTCACCTGAGCCTCCTTTTCTCCAGACTAAACTCCAGCTCCTTCAGTTTCTTTTCATAAGATTTGTGCTCCAGACCCTTCACCAGCTCTGCTTCCCTTCTCTGGACACACTCCAGCACCTCAATTTCTTTCTTGTAGTGAGGGACCCAGAACTGGACATAGGACTAAGGTGCAGCCTCACCAGTGCTGAGTACAGGGGGACGGTCACTGCCCTGGTCCTGCTGGCCACACTATTGCTGATACAGGCCAGGATGCCATTGGCCTTCTTGGCCACCTGGGCACATGCTGGGTTTTGTCCAGCCACTGTCAAAGAGCACCCCCTGGTCATTTTCTGCTGGACCGCTCCCCCAGCCTGCAGCTCTGCATGGCTTTTTATGACCCAAGGGCAAGACCTGGTACTTGGCCTTGTTGAATCTCACACAACTGGCCTTGGCCCATAAATCCAGCCTGTCCAGATCCCTCTGAAGAGCCTATCTAGCCTCCAGCAGATCAGCACTCCCACCCAGCTTGGTGTCATCTGCAAACGTGCTGAGGAGATGCTCAATCCCACTGTCCAGGTTGTTGATAAAGATATTAAACAGGTCTGGCCCCAAGACTGAGCTCTGGTAAACACTGCAAGGGACTGGCCATCAGCTGCATGTAACTCCATTCACCACATTCTTTGACATACAAAGCTATCCCACCACAAAACTGGAAATTACTCTAATTGATCAAGGATTTAATCAAAAATGTTAGTCTATTCCTTTATGAGGCTGGAGAAAGGCAAATGAAAGAAAGATATATCCCAGTTTATTTCTGAAGGCTAATTTGTGAAGCTTGTAAATTTGTAATTTCTGAAGTGCTTGTGTAACTGAATGAGTTTTGTGAACCAGTACCCTCTATATTCTGTTTAGTACACGGCTTTCAGTGTAACTGACCTGCCCTTTAACAATGGTCACAGTTGACTGTATCTACTTAAATATAAAATGAATCTGTTGCAATGAATACAGGACTTAATGTATGTTTTATACACGGAAGTCCATGTTTTATGCTGACCAAAAGCCCACTGATGCATATTTAGAATGCAAATAATAAATAAAAATACAAATCAATTGCAGGAACCTAAAATAATATTGTTTTTTACGATAGTGTTCAATCTTACATGTTGAAGAATTCACTTAAAAAGTAAATTGGAAAACTGTAGAGTACCTAGTGAGAATAGAAGAATTAGTTTTATGGATGCTATAAATGATTAACAGTTTTCCTCATTTTTTTCTAACCAGTTTTATTTTCTGAGTCCTGCTTGACTTCCAGTTTTTAAATGGATTGTAATCTATTCCAGGAGGGCTATTAGTTTATACAAATCACTCTATAAGTTGAATATAGAATTATAGACTCACAAGACTGTAGAATAGTTTGGACTGGAAGAGACCTTAAAGATCATCTAGTCCACTGTCCATCACTGTTATTGAAGACTGAGCCAAAAAATCTCTGAATCACTAGACTTCTTGATTTTTTTTGTTTGTTGTATTTTCTTTGTAATTTTTTTTTGTGTGTGTGTGGTTTTGGTTGGTTGGTTTCTACAGATTTTTTAATTTTTTTGTTTTTTGAACATTTCTCCTGTAAGACATGCCTGGAGAAGAAAAGGCTACAGGCAGACCTTGTAGCACCTTCCAGTACCTAAAGGGGGCCTACAAGAGAGCTGAAGAGGGACTTTTGACAAGGACAAATAGTGATAGGACAAAAGGGAATAGCTTTAAACTGAAAGAGGGTGAGTTTAGATCAGGTATCAAGAAGAAATTTTTTACAGTGAGCATGGTGAGGCACTTGAAAATGTTGCCCAGAGAAGCTGTGGATGCCCCATCCCTGAAAGTGTTCAAGGCCAGGCTGGATGGAGCTCTGAGCAACCTGGTCTAGGGGAAGGTGGCAGAGGGCTTGGAACTGGATGATCTTTAAGGTGCCTTCACACCCAAGCCACCTATGAATATATGATTCTATGAAGTTTCATCCCTCTTTGTCAGGTAACAATTGTCAAAAAACTCCAATCTTTTCTTTAGAACTCCTCTTAATATTACCATACTGAAAAAACCCTTCCTTGTTGTTAGACAAAATACCGGCCACTTACAACGGTAATTGAGCTTTGGCCTTTTGTGTCTTCTCCCCATGTATGTGATCCACAACTTTGTCATATTCCTGCAAAACCTGACCTTTCTTCCAGACACCATATAATTTTTTCCTCTGGAGCTCTTCAAGGACTGCCCTGTTTGGCAAAGCTGGCCATCTGGCCTGCTTGCTTCACCTTCTACACAAGGGAATTCCCTGCTCCTGAGCTTCTCAGAGTTGTTTCTTGAAAGCTAACCAGTCCTTGTGGACTCCTGAGCTTGTTGTCTACTGGGACCCCCAGGCACCTGGCAGCAAAGCTGCTCCACAGTCTGTACTGGTCTTTGTGGTTCATCCAACCCAAGTGCTTTTCACTCTGACTTCTTTGGAGGTTTGCCTTCTTTGCCTTTCATTTTCTCTTTCTACCTCTCTTTCTTTCTTGACTGACTCACTGTTCCCAAAAGATCATGCCCACCACATCAACAGAGCAGTCAGCCTCTGTTGCTTTTGGGAATAGACAGCTGGGACAGCTGACCCCAGCTGATCCAAGGGATATTCCACACCATGTGGCATTATGCTCAACATCTGTGGGAAAAAGAAGAAAGGGGGGACATTGGGAGTTATGGCATTAGACTTCTGAAATAAGTGTTACATGTGATAGGGCCCTGCTCTCCTGAAGATGGATGAACACCTGCCTGTCCATGGGAAGCAGTGAATGAATTCCTTATCTTGCTTTGCTTGTGTGTGCAGCTTTTGCCTCCCTTTTAAACTGTTTTATCTCAAACCTTGAGTTTTCTCACTTTTTCCCTTCCAATTCTGCCACACATCCCAGATGGGGGGTATGATCGAACGGCTGTATGATGCTTAGTTACCAGCTGGGGTTAAACCACAACACTCCCACCTTATTCTTAACCCTGAAAAGCTCATGCACAAATGGAAGTGTGATAGCTGAATGTACTATTAACAGAGACTGATGTATCCTCTGTATATGACTCCGAGGCTTCCTTATCTCTGATCTGACTGTGAAATAGAGCCCCTGGAGACAAACTGCATCTCTTGCTGTGATGTGATTCCAGCTGTCAGTGAGACAGCTGCTTGTTCTCTTGTCAGACTGACTTCCTTGCAGGTGAGTGAATAACCTGACAGCTAATTATGCTGTGGTAAGTCTCTCATTTTCATTAGGCGTAGATGAGCTGGAACACTTCTTCATACTGGACCTGTATAGGGTGAGGCATGCTCTGTGGACCTCTGTGAGCCAGTGCATAGGTTGCTGCTCCAGAACTACCAGAGTTCATTTTCTTTTTCTATAGGTAAATTGGAAAAATAAAAACATCTAGTCCCAGATCTTCCTCCTGTTTTACCTGGGCATAAATTTATTGATGCCATTGGGATTTTACTCTGAGCAAATTTGTCTGAATATGTGTTCTAATTTGCATTCCAGAGTTGACACAGCATTTGATTTCATACCTATGAATGTAGCAGCCTTTCCAGTTCTCTCTAATGCCCTTCAGCCCAAACCAATAAAACTATGTTGCTGGTTTAATCTGACATTAAAACATTTATGGCATACTAATTTGGTTGTACAGTAGCAGAAATTTCTGTCTGGTTACTGAATCCAGCTAACTATCAGATTTGGAGTGAAAAGCTGATAGACGGATTATTTAAGATTACAAACATTGTGTCGGGGAGGGATAAATATGGACATGGATCCTCAAAGAATTTACAGTAGATGGTGTGATGCTACAGAACTCATTTGAATGTGTCTGTAAGGATTTCTAGTATTTCCCCTCTCAGTATTCCCCATGGAACTTTCTAAGTTCTAAGTTTCTTAAGTTCTACTCATTCTTTCTCTCTTTAGAAAAAAAATGGGTAAGTGAAGTTACGTTCATACTTCAAGATAAAAATCTCCATCCATTTCCCCTGCAGGTGTACGTATTTAAGGTGGATTATGTAATCATTATCTAGCTTTCTTTACCTCAGCTTTGTGAAGGATCTTGGAACACATCTTTGAAATGCTGGACTGACAAATTTAAAGGTGAAAAGTCTTAAAGCTTGCAAAATAATTTGTAAATACTTCATGTGTAACTAAGCTTCTTGTTATACTGTGAGATTAGCTGATGTTTTCCATAAATCTTTGAGGGCTCTTAAAGTGTTCTTTGGCCTTACCTCAACAAAGCTATAAGGCACTAGAATTAATTCAACAGGAACTGATCCTGTATTTAAATACTGAACAGAATAGTGATGTCTTCCAAATCAGTGCAGTCAGTACTTTAAGGTCTCCTTATTCTCATAAAGCCAGAACTGATCCTTAATGCACATGGAACTTTACAGAATTACACTTTAGGCAAGGGAGAGGCTAGCCTTAGAGCATGAATGACACTCAGAGTCATTCTTAGCTTTTCTTTAATGAAATCACTGTACTGCCATTGGGATGCAGCTGGGGTTATAGTCTTCTATATGCATAGTTTGAATATACCAGTAGGTTTTCAGCTGCTGCTGAGAAAAGCTTTTTCTAAGTAAATGAAACCATTTTCTAGCACAGACCTCCCAGTATATAATTTCTTGGCTACTACCATCTTGGCCGGAATTGTTTGGAGCCTGAGCCAGTTTATGGTGGTTTTGAATGGAAGTCCAGTCTCATTCCTGTCACTAAAGAGCTGTATATATCTAGAGACAAAAACTAAAGACAGTGCCTTACAGAAAGAAAGAAATAGAACTGTTTTCCCCTTCCTTCACAATCATGCACATGAAATGTGCAACACTTGCTGAGATGAAGTGTGTCTAATGAAGGTCTGAGGTCGCATGCTAGGGAAACTAAAGAATGAAAAGGAAGCTTACTTCAAGAAGCAGTAGGAATACTAGTAATTGTATCTCATATGAATAAATGATATATTTAACTTTTAAAACCTCTGACAAGTTGTGAAGGGGGGGAAAAAGTAAATCTTCAACTTTTGTTTCAGGACAGTAAGTTCCATGACAGAAATGAAGAGAGTGTATGTTATGTAAGTAATTTATTTGTGCATCTTTTCAGCACTAATAGGCTTGCTGCCAGATATTCCAGGCTGCAGTTTGTGATGTCTGATTCCTTAGCCTTTTCAAGCAATTGGAGAAATTGCCTTCTGCAGGCTGTCAGCACCAGGTACCAGCTCACTCACACAGACAAAACTCAATTAGCTCCTGGAAAAAAATAAGCTTTTAAAATACAGTGACCTGCACTATGAAAGATTGGTAGACAAGTGTTATACAAAACCAAAATGTTAAGTAACCTGGGTAAGAAAGAATACCATGGTAGCTGTGATAGGCTGTTTATTCTGTGTTCCTTAATTTTTTAATGCAATTGTGATGTAAGGAATTATTTTAATGGCCAGAGTTAGTTGTTCTGATATCTGCTGTCTGCTATCCTGTAAGCAACTACCTGGTTTAAAATAGCAGCACATACATTTGGAAGTATGTCCTGGATCAAACCTAGGACTGGAGCCCATTAGAAAAGGCATATATAAGTATTTGTCATGTGATAGTGTGGCTTTTGAGACACTTAATACATTTTCATAAAGAGTCATTACCAATGATCATTTAAGATCTGTGTTTTTACAGTTTCTTCATGAACACACAGGAACAGCTAGGACAACAGGATCTTAACCATAACAGAGACTGAAAGTAAACTGAAAATTAAAGAGAACTACAGGAATAAGAAAAGTAGTGTGGAAAATCACTTGAATGAAAAGAGGATCAGCTTCCATAAAGGTGTCAGAGGACCTTGTTCCCATTGATTTTTAAGACTTTTCAAGGAGATGACTTCCAACAGAGTATAGAGCTGAGTTGCCTTTAAAAATATGGCTCTATGGTCCACAGTTTTGCTATAACAAACAAAAAGTCTGCTTTATGAAATTTGGCGTATTTTTACATACTTTATCAGTTTTGTCTCCCTCATAAGAAGCTCTGAAAGAGCAACTCTAAAAATCCAGCAAGTGGTTGGCCTGGCAAAGCTCTGGGATTATCTAGGTAATGAACGGATCTGGCAGATTGGAGACAGTTTATCCATACTTTTGACTCTGGAAGATACTCCAAGACCTGTCGTATTTTTTCCCCCCGCTGGCTGCCTCCAGACTGCAGTTGATTATGTTCTATGTCATCTTTGGTGTGATCTATTCTTGTGTGGCTCTGATATACTGATAATAACATCAGTTTTTCTTGTTAGTGTTTGTGTTAGGAGTAAGACAACTTGCTATTATGAAATTGTGTGGAAGCATGCCTGTCTTTAATATGTTGATGAAGATAAGCAAAAATAACTAGTGACGAATTATTTTTGCCCGTCTTCAGATTACCTGCCAGTATAATTTCACTGGGCTTTGATACTTGAGGAATTAATTAAAGTTTAATTTGTCAAAGAGACAGTCACTCCTGCAAGACTAATTCAGGAATTGTGTAAGCTTCTATCTCAGTTTATTAATGTGATTTAGTTCCATTGGTTTCAAACAGGTTATGTCCTAGAAATATTTTCAAAGTGTGTGTTTTTTTTTTTTAAATATCAATTTATATTCGTGAATATAAATATATGTCATATATGATTTGTCTTCCTATTTTTTGTAACTATTTATACCTTTTCTATGACCTGGCACAATTTCCTTACAAATTAAATAAGAGAGACTACCAGTTTAAGAGCTTGATCCCACTGATGAGCAGGTCCCAAGCTTGATTTCAGGGGGAGTTATAGGCTTAAGTAGCTTTTAAGGGCCTGCACTTCTGGGACTTGCCCAAGGTACATTGAATGACATTGGAAAACACAAGGTGAGTAATTTCTTAGATTAAAATGAATTTTGTGCTCATTGAAACAAATGCTAAAATTTGGACCACCTTTCATGTAAGAAATTCAGACTCAGAAAGAAATGCATTCTTAAAACTCTGAAGTAGTAAATGTGCTGGACCTTTAGGAAAAAAACAAGCTGGTATGAGTGAGTGCAATAAGTAGGGAAAATATATATTTGGGACATAGTAAGACCATGAAATCAGTTTTGTGTTTTTATAATATTGGATTCTCACTTCTGAAAATCTGGTGTGGAATGCAAGAAGAAGAATGAAAGTGTTTGAATTCCTGTTTGAACTTAGTTGACTCAAGTACTGCACTAGATCCACTAAAAATATTAATCACAGAATGACAGAACATGGCAAGGTGGGACCCACAAGGATCACTGAGTCCAACTCCTGGTCCTGCACAGCACCATCCCCAAGAGTAACACCATGTACCTGACAGTGTTGTCCAAACACTTCTCTGTCTGGCTTGGTGCTGTGACCACTTCCCTGGGGAGCCTGTTCCAGTGCCCAAACACCCTCTGGGTGAAGAACCTTTTCCTGATATCCAACCTAAATCTCCCCTGATTCACCTTCAGGCCATTCCCTTGGGTCCTGTCACTGTCACCACAAAGAAGAGATCAGTGCCTGCCCTTCCTCTTCCCCTCAAGAGGAAGCTGTAACTGCAGTGAGGTCTCCCCTCAGTCTCCTCTTCTCCAGGCTGAACAGACCAAGTGACCCCAGCTGCTCCTCATATGGCTTCCCCTCAAGGCCCTTCACCATCTTCATTGCCCTTGTCTAGACACTAACAGCCTAATGTCTTATATTTTGGCACCCAAAACTGCCCTTGACTAGTGATGAGGCTGCCCCAGTGCAGATCAGAGAAGGACAATCCCCTCCCTTGCCCGGCTGGCGATGCTTGGCCTGATGCACTCCAGGACGTGGTTGGCCCTCCTGGCTGCCACGGCACTGCTGACTCGTGTTCAACTTGCCATAGACCAGGATTCCCGGCTTCCTTTCTGTGGTACTTCTTTCCAACATCTCATTCCCCAGTCTGTCTGGGGTATCCAGGGTTGCCCCATCCCAGGAGCAGAATCCAGCACTTTCCCTCGTTGGACTTCATGTGGTTGGTGATTGCCGGACCCTTAATTTGTTGAGATCTTTCTGATGGGCCTCCCTGCCTTCAAGGAAATCAACAGCTCCTCCCAGTTTTGTATCATCTGTGAACTTATTAGTATCTCTTTCAGTCCTGTGTCCAGGTCATTTAGGAAGAGGTTGAAGAGCACAGGGCCAAGGATGGAGCCCCATGGAAGCCCCCTAGTGACACCCCGTTGTGTCACCCATTCACTGTAATCCTTTGTGCCTGACCTGTGAGCCAGTTTCTTACCCATCACATAATGCATTTATCCAGCCGTGTGCTGCACATTTCATTCACAAGGATACTGGAAGAGACAGTATCGAAAGCTTTACTGAAATCCAAAAAGATTCCATCAGATGGCTTCCCTTGATCAAGTAGCTGAGTTACCTTGTCACTAAAGGAAATCAGATGCCATAGTTTGATGGAAAATTGCAGATGGGTAATCTATTGTCTGTCTTTTGGGAGCTTTCGCTTTTTTCTGTCCTGTATTTTACCTGTTAAGATTTTGCCAGCCAAAGCAGCACTCAGAGGTATGGTTGTGTGGGTCTAACCTGTAAAGCCAATGGCACTTGCCAGCAAAGCCAAACCTCATTGGTACTTCTGTTTGTAGAGATGTGATAAGGTTAAATCTCTGAATTATCTTTTGTTTTGCCTTACAAAGACCTTAACCAAACCTCTTGCTTACTCTCTCCCCCTACCTCTCTCTCTTCTTCAAATTCCATGTTGGGGGAAAATGATGGTGGTCAGCAGAACAATCTTGAGGAAGAAGTCCTTGAATGTGGACATGAAGGTCTTCAGGCAATAATATATGATGGTGGGATTGTAAACAAGTATCAGTTACAATCTGAAGATCCACAGCTTACTTAGTGATAGGAGTCCCCTTCTTCTGGAAAAAAACCCGAAGCATCTCTTTTCAAACAAACAGTACAGAATATTGTTTTTCGTGTGTCCTGTGCAAATCAGAAAAAATACTGCTTATTTGGGTTAATATTTAGGATTTTACCCAGGAAGATTACATTATCTGTTGCCCCAAAATTGATTTTTCTTAGACTTTGTTTACCTGAAAATGTGTAAAATGCCAACATAGTCTCTACTTTCTACTAATTTTCATAATACTTGTCTTAGCTCAATTTTAGATTTTCAAGAGCTGTCAACTTAAATATCAGTTCTTTCAATCTGTTTTTTTACATAAACAAATTCTTTGAATACCTTTCTATCTCAATATTTCAGTCTGATCTTCTGTGCTCAGTTTCTTTTTGAAATATTATTTATTGTGCATGCTTCTGAATGACAACGCAGTGACCTCTACTTATTTTTTCGTTTCATTGTTTGACAGAGTGATGTTGGATTCCTTAAACTGAGAAGTAGCAGGAAAAACAATATTAGCCTTTATATTCTGCAAATTTTTTGGAAGATGTTCTTTAGCTTGTTGGCTTCCTATACAAGAGCCATGAGGGTTTTATATCACTGCCAAATTCCTTTAAAGTGCAAAAATGAGTTACTTACTAATTAATTCATAAAACTCTACCTACTTATATCTACAAGAGAGATGTTTCCATTGTTCTTTAAAAAACATTTTCATTCAATCTTTTCTGAAAGGGCTTAATTCTGCTTTTTGTGAGATGAAAAAGGTCATAATATATTCAACATGTATTCAGATAAATTAAAATACAGCTTAAATTTATATATCTTTTCTATTCTAGAATTATGGTTCCATATTTTCTTAAATCCTATGTGTTGTTTTGCTTGAATCCTTTTAAAATCTAAAAAACAATTTAAAAGCTCAAAGTACATTCTTTGATTTCTTATATTTCCATTTAAAAACTTTGCAGGCTTGTGTGAAATCCGGGACTTTGCCATTGATTCACTAAATGTAGACCTCAAGTATGTTTATTAGTCTAACATCTGGTATAGTAATGTGCATCAGAGCACATTTTTTTAGAGAGATAAAAACCCAATACAGGCATTAGAAAAGTTTTTTGAAGGCCTGTACTTAGGACTGTGAGAGGCTGAGATGTTTATAAATAAAAATAATAGAAATAAACCATGGGGTCAGATTACAGTTTTGTGTAGTTAATAAAACTGTTATTTTCCTGTGACAAAATGATGTTATTACCTTGGGCCTTTAATGTTTCAGTCTGATAACGCAAATGAAATCTTTCTAAGCTTTTAAAGTAGGAAAGCCCGCAGAATGTCAAAAAATTCTTCTAATATTTGATTTATGAGCTAGTGTTTGATCATTAAACTGAGTGCTTTTTAAAACTGCAGTATTCATCAGCTCTGAGATATAACATGTTTCACGTGAGTCGGACGATAGCTGTACCTGTATAAAGACAGTCCCTTTACCTCTTGTTCTTTTGACCTTGACACATATGTTCTTATGACCTTGTCCCTTTTCAGTAAAAAGTTAACGGTGGCTGTAAGAACACCACTGTTTTTTTTGTTGAAAAAGGAGAAAAAAAAATTCCCTCTAAGAGCATATCTTGAATTAGAATTGAATCCAAATAAATACAGTTCAGAAAAAATGGTGCTGACTAGACAGTTGTTGAAAGTAGTAAAGCACATTAATAAGTATTAGAGAGTATGCCCTTATCTTTTTCCTACATCTTCCAGTTTGCTGGACAGTTTAAGACCTGTATTTTTCTGGTCCTGTTGAAACAAAATGTTTATGCATGACAAAATTCTATCTACAAGCCATTAATGACTCTGCAGCTTACACTGAGAACAATGCCAACCAGAAAGTTCAGTTTCTTCTCTCTTTTGGAAGAAAAAAATGCAGAAAAACTCTCTCTATTGCAGTGTTCCTCTACTTTAAGGTTTGAAATATGCTTTTGGGAAGCTGATCCTGGCTGGAAATATATATGTAGCATACAAATAAGGTATTCTTGAATATCAATTAGACTGGACTTTTTGAGACTAGCTAGCATAAAAATATATTCTCATACACAAAAGCTTTGGAGTAATCTTCTTAACCAGCACATTTTTATGCTGGGCTTCAGTCCAGTTCGAATACTAACACCAGAGTTTTAAGTCCCTTCACTGAAAATATGGGCACATTGAAGAAATGCTGATTCAGCTCAACAACAGCAATGCAGATGTTACTATTCGGATGAAAGAAAGAAAGGAGATTTCAGTCTGTTGTCTGGGAGTCCTGAGTACCTACACGATGATTTACAGTAGAGCAGACTACCAAATACCTTTTCTTGTAAGGGCCCACTTTGCAATCCAACAGTTGCTCCCATAAATGATTCTGCATTATGCCACTCTTAACTGCTAGGAGAATATAAACTTTTTCTGAAAGAGTAGCATTGCAATACAAGATCAAAATCTAGGAAACTTGTCAACAAATAAAAGAATGATAATATGATAGAAAATACAGATATCAAATGAAAATGCCTTGCAAATAATTTTTGCAGTGGTTATTTCCATACAATTTTCTGTTTCTTTTTTCCTCTCCTAAGTGAATAGGGTGGTATTGAGGTAATTCTAATATTTTGAGTAAGTATAGCAGGAAAGTCGGTGTTTGACGCTAAAAGTGAGAGTAAGACACTTAGCACAACTGTGACCAGATTTCAAGCTCAAACTTTTTTGCCCCTAAGAGGCACCGGCCACTGTGAACATTTTAAACTCAATATATGAGAACAAGCTCCACTGAACTGGGAATATGCTCTTGCTCTTAGGCCAAATTCAGGGAAACGTCCAAAAGGAACGTCTCCTCAAAGGAAGGCAGGTTACAACCACCCCTCCCCCCAGCCGGGTTCGGGAAAAAATTTTCCTCGGAGGAAAATGAAGGAGAAAATAAAAACTATTTATTTAACAAGCACACAGGAAGATAATAATAATAGTGCTAAATAATAAAATCTCTTGCTCTGGAGAGAAAACCTGAAAGATTTTAGAGTCCTTCTGTGGGTGTGGTCTCTCTCCTCCTCCTCGGAGCTGGGTCGGTGTGGGGGGCCCCCTCCAGGCTGGTGGAAGGTCCCCCGGTGGGGTTCTGATGTTCTGGTGTTCTGAACAAGTCCAGAAGAGAAGAAGGGAAAAGTCGAAGTCCCAGAAAAAAAAACAAACCTCAACTCTCCGTCTCTCTCCGAAGAAACAGAGCCGAAAAGCTGACTGAAAAGCAAGAAGAAGTACTCCCCCTGCTCCTCAACAGCAGCAGTAGTAGCTAATCTCTGTGTCCTTGAGGCACAAACTGTTTTGAAAAGTTCTCTCAGTTTTTCTCTCTGTCTCTTGCATCCAGTTTCTCTGTCTCTTGCATCCAGGCTCAGGAATCATGTCTGGGCATAGAGCAGTGATAGGGGATACAATAGCATAAAGCACCCCAAGACATCATTGTATCAAAATTTTACACCTGTAAAAGCACAGTGAAAACATACCGCTACTGAGAGTATTCATGTCTGGGCATTACTGAGCCAGAAATGATGTTGCATACTTAGAAGCCTGCTGGGTATTTCTTTCCATTAATTTGTCCAGTAATTTTAAACCAATTTTTGCTTTAGTCTTCAAAACCTTTTGCAGTTAGGGAATCCATTTCATGCCAGATGCAGGGACATCTCCTTTTTGTGGTGTTGAATCTACCACCACCAGGATTTGACTTAAAAAATTACCTGTTTAGGAGAGACTATCAATGCCCCTAAAAGGAGGTATGAAGTACATCTATCTGGGTGCTTAGTTCATGTAGGGGCACAGAGGCAAATAAAATATTTCTTAAGTTATGTATTCTTTAGATCACCCACAGCGTTTTAGCTCAGGTTAGAAAAGACAGCTGGCAAAGGTGTAATTTCCTTTATCAAAACTTTAATTTGAGCTTGAATTTAAAAGCTTTGGCTTAAACCCTGTCTTTAGCACTGGAGTCTCTTTCATTTTCCTTTCAAATTTTTTTCTCATCTGTTTTTTCCCCTCAGTAATTTTTTAAAAAGTTTAGAATTGAGGCAGGGTTTTTTGTTTTGAGTGAACATTTTAATTCAAGGAGATACTACATTTCAGTAGCTTTTCTTACATTCTTCTTTTCTGCTTTGACATGCAACAGAATGACTGTAGTTTTCTTAACGGTTTCCTTTTAAAAAACTGTTGTATTTTCCACCTCTATCTGTTTTTCCCATTGGTAACAGAAAAACGAGTGTGTGGGTTTTCTCAGCTCTGACTTCTCAAAGCTTCTGTAGTCAAAGACAATTAGAACCATATATATTATTCTTTCTCTGTTGATGTTTTAACCCAATTTTGCACAACAGTCTGCTACATTAACTTCAATGGACCTAGCACTATTTTGAAGGACGCTATAAAAAATATTACTAGTTCTTATAATACATAACCATATACTGCATTTCAGCCATTTTATCTGGAAGTAAACTGGTTTTGTTCTTTTGTCCTCTTTTGTAATAACTTTTCTAGTAGTAAGGGTTTTAAAGCCAGGATAAAAGGAAAGGCTTGACTTCTTTTCAGGCAGATTTCTAGGGAAGCACAGATGTTTGCCTAGAGGTTTGATTTTAATGATCCGGTGTGTCTGTCTTGGGTCCAAGCTGCTAGCTAACAAATCATTTGTTCACTTCTATGATTCATCCATATTTCTTCATTTTCTACCAAGCATTACCCCAATTACATTGAATATAACCACACTTTAAAAATATCTTCTTGGCCACTGCATGGTGGGTTTAAGAGAACTTTCTCTTGCAGGATCGTAAGGCTGAATTACAGGAATCACGTGAGTGCTGGAAAAGTCTACATTACTACTGAGCAGGGTCTGCCACAGCCATGATGGTGCCAATAAATTATCAGTGTAAGAAAATTACTGCTTTTACTGACCCAGGAAGTATGAAGAAGCTATCAACAATTCTTCCTATATTCAAATGCCAACAAGGCACTTCCGGGTTAAGATATGTGACTATCTTGTATTTTAATATCTTAAGATACTCAAACTCATGGCAGTTTCTACCTGAATCTCCTGTACAGCATTTAAACTGCAAAGTATTAACATAGTGCATGTGTGCCTATGCCTAGATATGCATCTGTGTAGAATTCTGTCTATGTTGTCACAGATCAATTTTTATTGTGCATTGTGAGATTCAGAATAATGCAGATGCGTTAGCCTAGTCAGTCTGCATTAGGATAGTCAGATGTAAAGTTTTACAGAAAAAAAGAAAAACAAACCCTTTTTTTTGAAGAGTCGTCAATTCCAGAGAAAAGAGGAAATAGTTCTTCACTCTCTGTATTTTATTATGTTCACATAGTATTTTTTGTGTGTCATCTTTTATGGAGTCCCCCAAGAAAGCTTGGAACTTCAAGGCTGTGACACTGGTGTATAAAACTCACCCCTTTTGGTGTTACGATTCATAGCATTTTCATGTGTTCTATTTAGATCAGTGTGTTCAGGGACTGATATTTTCAGTTACTCAGAGGTAACTGACTTTTAATGACTTTAATTCCAGCTGTGCTGTGCTGTGGTAAATGAAAGGGAATCCAAACTGAGACAAAAATTTTTGGTCTACTGATGGGTCAGTGCTAGATTAATATAAAAATTTATATGTGAATGGTCTTACACAAAAAATGTCACAGGTCAGATAGCAGGTTTGGGTTTGATATGCAGTCTTCCACCAGATAAAGAGTGCTGACACATACACTGGCTATAAGTAAGTCCGTAGATATGTTGTCATCCAAAGATACTGAAGGAATTCATAGCATCAATATTGTGGTTCTCTTACAGTATAAGCAAAGGCCCACTCATAAGAAGGAGTTATTTTACCAAAAACTAGATTATTTTATGAAGGCAGTGCTGGAAATTAGTAGCATTAGGACTTCTGATAAAATTTTGGCTTCTTAGGATCTATTATCATATTCTTTCTTGCTATCAGAAGGCTGCAGCAACATTGCACATTGTTGGACTGGCCGTCTACGTCACTAACTGTTGACATGTTACTGCAGTAATCGACTCATTTCCTCAGGGCTAGACCTTTAGGGTTTATTAATATGTTTACAGATAGACAATATATACTGTTAAATGTAAACCCATAATTTTTGACAATGTTTGAGAACATCAGACACTGCTGCAAGTACATTGAATTTTTTTGAAAGTAGGGTTTTCATAACTAATGTTTTCTTGAATGTACCTCAGACATATATAGTTAAGCATGCTGCTTTCAAAATAGAATGCAATACATTTTTAGAGGTTGCTGTTACCACTTAACTGCTCTGTATTCTGAATATATTCTAAATTATATAGCTCCAGCATGTTTATAAATGCATTTATTACTCCCTGTAAGACATTGATAGGTAGTCCTTGTAAAAGATGGAAACATCTCAGGCTTTGACTCCTGTTATGTCACCTTTTAATATAGGAACATGCTGAGAAATACAAGGTAATAAAGCTTATTTGCAAGGCTATGTCAAGCTTCTCCTCTGATAAACACTTTTATGAAGTTTGTGGGTATCATTTATTCAGCCTATTATTCAAGCAGTGTCCTTTTTCTGACAGATGAATCAGCTTCTTATTTCTGGCCATCTGTAGTGCATTCACTGAATCTGCAGCATCACTTAAAGAGGAATGCTTTCCACCTTGGTGCAAATCAGCAAGTCAGACCCGTAACAAACATTATATCGAAGGTACAACCAAGACAGTGGTTGTCCACAATTAAGTTACCTTGAAAAAGAAATTAACCTTGTATAAAAGTATTAACTACTTTTGAAGATGTATGAAATGCAAAATCAGTGGATCAAGCCTGTTTCTTGACTCTCTCTTGGCTCAAGGTTGAGCAGAATTTTGTCTTTTTACCATGGAAAGATATTGAAAGCAAGCAACCAGATCATTTTAAACAAATCCAATTTGCTGAATATATTGCTGATATAAAATTTCCTCATGTGCTTTTTATTTAGTAAGGAAAATCCCCATTCTGTATATTCAATTATGAGCTTTTTCTCAAAGTCCTAAAACTGATTTAACTGGGACTTGTACCTATCTTTTTCTGTCCAGCATCCATTACATAAAATATTTAAACTTAAAGTGACAAGGCATGGTGTGTCCCATTTTTTTCTAGCTCCACAGGGATTTTGTGGTCACAGTGAAACTCAATTGCAGCTATTTTAGCATGACAGCGCATCCCACATATAACTGTTTCACACAAAAATGTCCAGAAGCTGATTTGGAGAGGATCTATACTTTAAAAAAAAAGAGAGAGAGAAAAATATGTGCAACTTGCTGTGGGTCTGAGAAAACAGAGGGACACATCCAGAATAGATTTCTTCAGACTAAGGGGGAGCTGCAAGACTTGCAGTTTGAAGTTTACGGCCTTTTGCTTTTGCTACACCTTTATGTTCTGTGAAAAACCAATTTGCAATGAGTTCGATGGTGAGTTCCACCTACTGGGGTACTTAAATGAGGGCTAATGGATCTTAAGACTTGAAGATAAGGTCCAAGCTGCATCTGAACTCAAATCCTTAAAATGTCATGAATCAGCTTTATAAATATTACTTTTTTTTCTGAAGAAGTATTTAGGATATCCCCCACTGGGTTCTCCATTAGTTGCTAAGTTCACTGAGTATTCTATTGTGGTTATTTTCTTATCAGAAAAGATTATCAGTGTTTTGGGAATCTGAATGTGAGTCTCCTGGTACAAAAGCCTTGTCTTCAGTCAATTACACTTTGTGGTTCTCACTTTTATAAGATCACCAGTTTAGCTTTTAAGTGTAATATTCCTTACGTTTCTTGTGTTGATGATTTACAAAAACAAAAGATTAGTTTGCATGCTAGTATGAGTTCTTCATTGCAAGACATGACTTTGTGCTAGAGATACTTAAAATTTTTGTTTTGTGTGTTATTTTAACGTAACTTCAATTTTGGTAGTGGAAGGTTGAGAGCTACTTTTTCAAAAGTGAATATTGAAGTCAGCTATTCTAATTGTATTTTTTCAGATAAAAAACTTGCTTGCAAGAAAGACATGTATTTACTGTAAATTACGAAGTGGTGGGAAATCTGTACTGTTGAGATATGACTGATGTACATTTTGAATTACTTTTCTTTTTCCATTAAGAGCTCATGGTGATGTCACATATTGCCATAGTTCCATATCTATTGTCTTCCAAAAGCAAAGCATAGTATAGGTATATTTTACTTGTAGCTTTCCATTTGGTCACCAATTGGGATTTCAAAAGATCCTAGAAGATTTAGTTGTGAAAACATTACTTAAGATATCTCAGAAATCCCAATCTGTATCAAATTGTTATACAGCTACATTTTTGTTCTGTACCTGTAGTTAAAGGTCAGCTGTTGCAGAGGACTCAGAGATGATTTTTTTTTCCCCCCAAGTTTTCATTGAAGATTCATCCAGTCAGTTCCTTATCTAACTGGAAACTGAAGTCTTGCAACAATTTGCCCTGTAATGTATTTCTGACTCTAATTATTGTATTCTATGTATGTGTATATTTCCCAAAGGATTTAATTTACTCCCAACAATGAGCAAATTTGGATTTATGTTTCTTGTTCATTTATGTATATTCCCTCTAACTGTGGGACAGGAAGATTCTTTGTGTACCTTTTTTTATTTTTAGTTACATTTATGATGAACATTGTATTGGATATAGTGTGGCTTATTTAATTCAGCTTGCCCAAGCAATATACGAGAAAGAGAATATATCGTTACTTATTCCAGCCTTGTGAACATTGACATGAATTTTGTGCAAAATATGAAGTGTTTAGATAATAAGGGGGGAAAACACTGGTCTCTAATACAACCATGATAAATTTAGTATGTCTTTTGATTAAATGTGGTCAGGTTGACGAGAGAGAGTAATGCCCCTGGAGACACTTAAATTCTTTTTAAAAGGAAGATCAAAAGTACATTCAGTTTCTTTATGCAATAAAAATGGAGAGAGGAAGAAACTGAATGAGCTTGGTAACTGGATACTGAAGTTTTCTAAGCAAATATTTTCTAAGAAAACATTGTGATTCTATGAACAAACTTACTAGTCCATTCCTTCAGAATATAAAATTACCACATTTACCACTTGAAGGAAAGAATCCAGAATATTTTTATCTTGCCTCCTTTTCTTCTGCTCCCTTGTCTTCTCCTGCACTTTCCATATATACAATGAAATATTTGCAATATAATTCCACCTATCATGATTTGTTTCCTGTAATATGTAGCACCTGGTCAAAGGGAAATTCAAATTGTAGCTTCTCAGCATTGATAATTTGTGAGCAGGGAATGACCCGGCCATGGAAGGCAAGAAGGTTCAACTGCAGAAGGGGTTGAACTGACTGGACACAAGAATGACAGGACAGAAAGACTCTCTGTACAGAAGTGAAGTTTCCCTTGGGAATGAGGCATGTTGCAGTGTTGTCTTGTAAAAACTGGTCATGGACATGAGTGCTCACAGGCCACCTTTGGGCAGCAGAGCCTGGCTAGGGAATGGATCCAAAGTCAGGAATTGGGTCCTGTCGTACCTGCAGATTCCGTGGTAAACTGGAACTCTACCCAGTCATTGCGCACTAGAGCTTTTCTACTTAAGCACAAATGTGTGCTGATTTCCTAGCACTGGAATTCAAGTTCTGTCCTTTTCCCTTCTTTTATGTCACCCCAAACATGCTTTTTTTAACCTTCAGAAAGTGTACGGTGGGATTCAAGGTAGCTACAAGCATACATGAAAAGTTGTAATAAAACACAGAGATGTTAAGAGATAGTTTAAATGTTTATTTTCTGAGGTTAGCCCATAAGGATTTGCAATATTGGATAGGTATATTTGTTTGCTTTTTCTATTTTCTGATGGCAGACCAGCATTATTAGATCTTGTAGATAACTGGAAAAGATTTAAAAGCTGGATATCTGTCTGTAGCTGTCCTTTTGGAAGCTGTAGTTTCTTGTTAGTGGTCATAGGTTCTGCATTTTTCTCAGAGGCAGTATGAGAGGAAAGATTGACAAGCTGGTTTAATATACTTTCAGCTAACAATTTTCCAGGATCAAGAAACTGTCAGAAGTGATTTGTATAGGTTTAGGGACAGTGTTTTGTGGCTTCTTGAAGTAAATTTTTTTTTTTTAAACAGCTGTTTTACAGTTTTTGGAGAAGCTGGATAAAAACCTAATGAAGACATTTTCATGTAATGATGGGTCCAAGCATGCTTTATTTTCCACTTCTTGATTATACAAATTGACTTCACGTAGGAACATGATAAATAAATTTTATGACATCTTATGGTTCATTGTTTTCTAATGTTCACTATTGTCTTCTGTTAATGGTTTTCTTGCCATCTGTGCATTCTGCATGAGGTGACATGGAAACATAATAAGTATTTTGGAAGCAATTATAAAGTTTATATTGAAGTTTTTGTGCCTGTTAAAGGATATGTTCTGTAGAGAAAGGAATTAGCATTCCTTCAATGCAAAGAGTTTGGAAATTGGTTATTCATAGTGCTGGTTCACCATGCAGAAGCTGCATACATGGGAACAGCAGAAAAATATATTGCCAAGATTTTTTAAGAGCAGAAATAGCTTATTCTGTCCACAGAAAATTCAAATTATTAATGACTCTTCATATTAAAAGCAAAATCTTATGTTTAATGGCAGAAAAAACATTACAAAAAATCAGAATCCACTTATAATAGACACTTAAGTGAAGTAAGCATTTAGGTGAAAAGAAGGTGTGTTCATGGTTTGTAACAGTCTAATTTATGGTGATAATTTTACTGCATTTTTGCTGGATCTGTCAGTTCAACATTTCATTGTGGGTTGGAGTGTTTGTGTTTTTGTTTAGGTTTTTTTGTTTGGTTGGGGTTTTTTTTTGGTTTGGTTTGGTTTTGTTCATTTGTTTTTGTTCTTGTGGAGGAGTAATGTATTATTATCTCCATTTTACATTTGGGGAAACTGATCTTCTGAGAAACTGCCCTGTGAATTTGTCTGTTTATATGCATGAAGACTTCTGCAGAGCTGTAGAGCATCTGATTTGTCATGCAGTAGAAAAGGCATAACCATGGTGAATCCTGCTAAAGGAAGCATGGAGCCACAACCCCCTTTTTGTTTCTCTCTGAAGTACCTTTTGTTGAGTATAAACAGCTTGACAATGGACTCTTCAGGGTAAAAAGTTGTCCAGGGTTCCCAGGTTGTGGGAATCTCACCTTCACTAGCTGCAGCTCCATAAGCACGACACTTATTTCAAGAAGGGTTCCATATTGTCATCATGCTTTATTTCTGAAGCTTTTCATTTGGATCTAAGGTAATGATTACCAGAAAATCTTAAAAGACATCATGTGATAGGAAGGGAAAAAAACCCCAAATTATGGAGCGCTAAAAGGCATAAGAAGAGGAGAAGAAGTGATGAAAACAATTGTTATATGTCATATTTCTGTTCTGGAGAATAAACAATACAATATAGGGATTTTTTCACTTTTTCATTATTTATTAAAATACAAAGTTAAGTCACTGTTCTTGTCTAGTTTCTACTGGGCAAAATGCCAGTCTCAGAAAGGGAAGCCCTTAAATTGCATTGGCTCCTTCCTTAATCAGCACTTTTAGCTATGATGGTTCCAAAACTTGCAAGTAGGTGTACAGTTTACTACCCTCCATGTCTTTCATCATTCTTTTTTCTTCTGGATCAGTGAAAGAAAAACTTGACTTAATGCTGTTGTGAAAGTGGCCTGCCATTTGTAAAATACAGCACGTTAGATGCAGATATTATGTGCTTGGCAAAGTGGACATAGTGGTCTCCATACTGACTGATTAGGCAATTGCTAAGATAAAATTCAGACTGAGACTCATATACCAGTGCAAAATACATGGAAATTGGATAGAAAGATGATCTGTTTCAGACACCAGTCTGGAAGGTAAAAAAAATAATTTTAGTGAAGACACAAACAAACAAACAAACGAAACAAACAATTTCCTAGTATATAGAAAGAGAAGAAATAACAATAATGAGGAAATACAACAGATTTTTATCAGCGTCTGTTTCATTAAACATGGAATTGCATTCAAGGAAGCCATTAATTTTAGTTTCATAAATACTACTCTAAAGATGTCTGCATGTCTTAAATATACATTTTGTTCCCTTAACATATTTTCATTTCTTTTACCTTACACCCTAATATCTATACCTAATGCTTATTTCAATGGGATTAAAACTTCTCTTGTTTTTACTCTGTATTGTTGATCAATTCTTTAATGTCTTCCTAGTGTGCTTTTTGTTCAGCAGGTACTGCATGTACAAAACTACGTGGGGAAAAAAACTGGCAATAGTTAAGTCTGAGTATGCTCCTACTAGCAGATCTAACTTGGTAATGATCTGGAGGGTTTTGTTGTTTTTTTTTTAAGCAGCTGCAAGCACTAACAACTTGTGCAGAACTTCTGATATTCTGATTTTAATTACCAAATATTCCACATGTGTCATTGGGCATCAGGAAAATTTTATTAACATTAAATTAATTATTCTGAACAGCAGAATTTTTCATTTTGAGGCCCATGTGAAAGACTAATGGATGAGGTATTAAAAAAGCAGGAAGAAAGCAAGAAAGCAAAGGCAAGCACAGTGGGATTGGGATTTGAAGGCCAAATCTTCCTTGAAAGCCCCTATTTCAGGTTTAATTCAGACCTACATCAGAATACATAAAGGTGAATTTGAAATTTAAATGACACTTAATCTTCATCAAAAAAAAAAATTAATGAAGTATTTGCTAAGTGGTGGTTTTGCAGTGGATTATGAAACCCTATGTGGATGAAATAGATTTTACTTTTTCAGCCTGTTTTTTCTGTCCATTAATAAACAAGGCATAGCAAATATACTTTCTAGAGTAATGTGATATGCTTATAAATCTTTTAAGATTGATATAACCTGAGGTAATGAACACAGGAATTGTTTTTGATCCTTCTCAACTGTTATTTTGATCCAAGCAGACTCTTTCAACCTTTCTTCCTATAGCTCATTTTATTTAGCTATTTTTCCCCCCCGGTGTCAAGTATGCCACATGCCAGATATATTTCACACCTAAATGAGTGGACTAATGGAATGGTGTTTACAAGGGAAGGTGTATTATATACAGGGACTCTGTACTATTATTCACAAGACTGTGAATTAAGATGTGAATTTTTTTTCCAATATTTATGAAAATTGGTTATTAATTTCCATGCTGTTACAATGGAAAGAAAGAGACTGGTTCTAAATGGCAGTGTACTGTATTGTGAAGCAGTTAACTGTTATACATTCCTTTCATTCAGGAATAGATAATTATCTATTAATTGTACTAACTCATAGACACAGTACAATATAAACTGGGACCATGAGCACCTCAGCCAGGAGTAGCAGAAAATAAACATCCTCATAATAATGAAAAGAAATCTGGATGGAGTAGGAGGCTCAAGAGACAGTAAAATTGTATGGTGAATGTGCAACCATAAGAGGGACTGAGACTGAAATGTGAGTTTATTTATCTGTTGGGTGGATATTTTCTTTGTGAAAATTCCTGAGTTTTACAGTCCCATACTCTCAAAACTATTTAGATTTTACTCTAGCTATTGGAAGGTTTTCCTTCTGCCTTTGATTGGGCAGGTACTAAATTCTCTTTTTATGGTTGTTTTTCTTTTCCCCTCAGATCCCTCTCCATCCAGTGAATACAGTTTATGCTCTAGGATAGCTGACTATCTCCTACTGCAGTGTTTTATCCACCTGCCTAAAGTTAAATTCTGGCCTTGACTAGGATCACTATGCCCATAATATGATGCTGCAGTTAGGTAAGAAGGATAAATAAAAGCCATAAAATCACCAAATTTAGTAAGGCTGGTCTTTTAAAAAAAATTTTTTCATTTGTTTGTTTGTTAGTTTGGTTTTTTGTTGTTTTGGGGTCTTTTGTTTGTTTGGGATTTTTTGTTTGATTTTTGGGGTTTTTTGTTATCTGTAACTGAAAACAAGCGGGAAGATTTTAAGTCCTCGAAGTCAAAACAACTCTCTTGTTCCCTTCATATCCCACTGGCAGCATCCTGTACTTGTCATGCTGTGTATTAGATCTGTAGACTTAGATCAGTGTTCTTCACAATTTGAAAGTTACCAAAAATTTGGTGAAATAAAAAACTCCTTAACACCAATGTAGCATTAAGAAGCAGGCATTATTTATTCTGCTGGAATGCATGGGGGGATAGCTCCTCCCAAAGCCGTGCATCCTGAGTACAGGAAAGTTTCTGTTTATATACTGTATTTCACATACATATTTATTGATTGTCCCGGACTAAACTTACATATGATAATCATTTCCCCAAAATTATTAACATATTTCCCCTCCACTTTATGCAAACATTCTTCTGTCCTGGGGGTCTCTCTGGTGATCCCTGGTGGTCGTGGACCCCAATGTTTCAGGTGACCTGGATGAGTTGGCAGGACACTGAGGCTGGTGAGAACTGGTATTCCAGTTCCCCTTCTTACACAATGGGCATTGTGAACTTCCCATAGGCCAGTAGTTTTGGAGAACAAGCATTGTGTTAGTTCACCAGGTGTAGGCCATTTATCATCTGGTAACATGAACATGTATACTTGATTTGCCTTTTATTTCTAGAAATACTGAAAGTGATCTAACTACTGTGCAACAAGACAGAAAAGCGAAATTCCCCAGACAAATGCCATAGGAGCTAGTGGGAAGTGTCTCTCATGCTTACATTTAGGGCTTTATTTATTTGTCTCTATATCACAGAATCACAGAATCAGCTAGGTTGGAAAAAATCTTTAAGGTCGTCGAGTCCAACCTATGACCTAACACCACCACCTTGTCAACCAGACCATGGCACTGAGTGCCATGTCCAGCCTTTTCTTAAACACACCTGGGAACAGTGACTCCACCACCTCCCCGGGCAGCTCATCCCAGTACCCAGTCACCCTTTCTGTGAAGAATTTCTTCCTGATGTACAGTCTAAACCTTCCCTGGTGCTGCTAAAAACTGTGTCCTCTTGTTGGTTTGCTGGTTGCCTGGGAGAAGAGATGGACCCTCACCTGGCTACACCCCCCTTTCAGGGAGTTGTAGAGACTGATAAGGTCTCCCCTGAGCCTCCTTTTCTCCAGGCAAAAAAACCGCAGCTCCCTCAGCTGCTCGTCATAGGACTTGTGCTTCAGACCCCTCACCAGCCTTTTTGCCTGTCTCTGGGCTCCCTTCAGCACCTCAGTGTTCTTCCTGAACTGAGGGCCCAGAACTGGACACAGAACTCAATGTGTGGCCTCACCAGTGGGAAGTGCCAAGTACAGGGGAAAAACCAAAATTCTGCTGATGGCCCCAGTCCTTAAGCCACTTATTGATAACATGGGTTTTCCTGCATTTCATCATTCATCCCTGCCCTGAAGGAATTGAGCAGAACACCACCTGTGCTCTTGTACCATCAACGAACTAACTCAGAGCCTTGAAGCCCATTTCAATTACCCTTCTTATCAACCTCATCACTGCCAGCCTTGACAACCAGCAGTGGGTAATAATCAGAGGGCTGAATTCGTTCAGCGAGTCTCCTAGTAATATCTCATACTCAGGCCCCGTGGAAGCAGCAGACTTTCCTGGGATGGGTCGGTTGACATACAGGGCCCTCAGTCCCCCTCAGAAGGGACTCACCTACTACAACTACCCTTCTTGTCTTCTTAATACCTGAGGCTGTGATCTGTCTGACAGATGGAGAGCAACTGGGAGACCCTCCAGACAGATTATTTTCTCTAGTGTCATCTGCCTAACCCTCTAGATCCAGGGCCTTGTACCTATTTTGTAAGGGCACCTGGAAAGGTGAAGGGAGTCAGGAAGGGCTTCTTTTACCTCTCTGAGCAGGGACCTCCTTCCATTCCCCCCCATCTACTAGATCTCCTCCTTCAGCCTGATGGTGAGATGGATGGGACTCTTCTGACTCCTGGTGAGCTTCTCTCAGGCTAGGGAGGGTGTAACTCCACCAGTCTATTTGTCTTTCACTCTTCCTAATACTTTGCCTTCCCACTTTTTTCTTAAACTCTGACACCAGACAGAGCAGATTGTTTACCTGCTCACACCGCACACAGGGGTCTTTTGCACTGTCCTCTGGCACTAATGCCAGGCTCAGATATTCCCTGCAGGTGTCCTTCTTGGGAGGTTCTGTTTGGGTTAGCACAATCTTGCTGGCAGCAGCAGCAGCAGAGGCTTTTGACTGTTTGTAAACCATTGCTGGATCTAGCCAAGTTGGGGAAAAAAGAAAAAACCCAAAGAAAACTAACAAAAAACCCCTTCCACCAAAACAGCACAACCACACTGCACAGGACCCACCACGAGGAGCCAGGAGGGTGGCTGGGCCCTTCCTGCCCACCTTGCCTGCCTTGGTTGCTGTGCCACACCCTCCCTGCCATGCCATGCCCATGCACATGCCCCTGTTTGCTCACCCCTGTTTGCTGCACTCTGAATGTTTACATTTATGGTTTTACTTATTTGCCTATTTCTCGATACAGTCTTCATGCATGGTATAAATTCAGTGGAAACTGCAGCACCGGAAAATAGTGTGATGTGTTAAAATGCAAGCATATTTTAGATAATTGCACTGCCTGTAACGGTGTCTGTGTGATTTCTTTCCCAAAAATATGAGAAGGAAGAAGGGTAAGCTTGCAGAAGTTCGTCTTAAGTTCATCATAAGTTCAACTTCCATAAGTTCATTCTTTTTGTCTGCTGATGCAGAATGATTTCAACTGTAGAATAAAAACAAACTAATTCCCTTATTTGATGATCTATGCCTATTCTATCTGGATGCTGGAAATATTTTCTTATATATTTGTGTTTTCTTTTAATTGTCTTTGTAATCATATCAGGCTGAAAGGCTGCACTGACCCAGATTTATTTAATGAAAATAATGTCAAATAAAATGCTGAGAATAGAAGTATTTGGGACCTTAAGATCTTGTTAGGACAGTAATTAACAAGGAAAAATATAGAAAGTGATACTAGCAAGGAAGCTCTGCCATGTATGGGAATTTTAAAAGCTTTCATGCATTCTTTAAGTGCTCCGTATAATAATGTTAGGGGGAAAACCCCAAGCAATCACAAGAAAATGATAAAATTTATTTACATCTCCTTAAACTCAATTATCCTATTTTCTTTAAGACAATAACAATTTTGCTCTTGAAGTAAAAACCCTAGATGCAGATTATCTGGATAAAATCTTTGGAGATATCGGTAATATTTTCCAGATGATGTGGGATTGTCTATTAAGTTCTTGACAGAAAATTTGATTGTCGGATCTTGATTTCAAGGACAATGAATAGTGACAATTGTGTACATAGAACTTAATCCCTCTCTTTTTCAGACTGTGTATAGTGTCTTGAACTTGTTTTGAAATGAAGACCTGACCTGATCCTTTTGGCTTTTTGAAAATTCATCTTTCTTTAATCCTCATATTATTAAATTATTAGATTGCATCTTATTAGAGGTGATTTTTAGGAGTTGCAAGATGATTTGTGTCTGGATTTGAGGATGTGTTTCCAGCTGGCATAAGACAGTCTCATACTAGTGAATCTGAATCCAGTTCAGCCAGCTATGACTTTGTCATTAGTGGATACTGATGTTCTCCTCAAGAGGCTAATATGAAAAAAGCCATTTATGATCAATGAAAAGGATAATTTAAAAAATTAATTTGTGTTTATTATTAGCTGCCAGAGGGAGGATCTGTGTGTAAAACATGGAAGATGCAGTGTCTGCTCTTACGGGCTACTCTGTTGTGACCAGTTGGAAGCACAAGAAATGAGCTTCTTTCTTGATATTGGGGTCAAACCGGGTGCATCCATCTGAAACTGTCTTGGTTTTGATTTTGACTAAAACTGAGAGAGACAAGAAGAGATCTAGATCTTTATTCTTGCGTGCAGGTGAGATGAGTTACATACATGCAAATGAGAGATGGTGCAGAAATAGAAGCAGAGAAAAGAAATTGAAAAGATCATAATACCTTGTACTGTAAAGAAAGAAAACAGATTTATATGAGTAGCCAAAGTGTTATGCACTTACTGATCTTTGCAGGTGCAAAAGTAGACTTTAAAACCTTTGACTGGAGACATTATTAAGGGTCAAATTATTTGATTTCAAGATAGCATTTCCTTTGTGGGAACAAATTACGTTTGTGGGTATTTGAGAATATATAATCATCAGATTCTATGTGTCTATGAAAACAGAAAATTGAAAATTATGGGGTGAGATCCTATTAGAGTTAAGATACTTCAGGCTTTTGTCATAGACTACTTTCTGCAGTGTTATGAAACTGTGAAGATTAAAATACTAAACAAAAGTGTTTTGTTATATTGATACAGTAGATGTCAGCATCTGTGATGCATGAAGAAAGGCAGAGGTAAAACCTTGGAAGCTTGAAGAGCCTGGCATGACCTGAAAGTCCCTTGCAGAGGGGAGGAAATCATGACAGCCTTCTTCCCAGTGCCACTTCATGAGCTGTCACCTAGATGCCAGAATCCTGGCTGTGGGAACAACAGCATAAGGATGGCTGACAACTTTTGCTGTGCTTTCCCCAGTCTGATGTACTTCTCATCTTTTACACTTCTCTGTTAACAAATTCATATTCAATCAAATTGCCATATCTGACCATTTCCATTTTCTGTAGAATGTTGTGATTTTTGCTGTGTATAATTTTGTTGTTTTGGTTTGGTTTTTTTTTTTTGGAAATACAAAGAGATATCCTGTTGTCTGAAATACTCACCTTACACATGATTATTTGAATGGAGAGTCTATGTCTTCAGTTACAGTCAGAAACAAAATATCTCTAAGAAGTCTAAAAGATATTACAAGTTTTAGCTTTGATTAAATTTAACTTTGCTGAGAATTTTTTTTCCACAATTAAAACCTGATGACTGCTAATTTTTCCCCCTTAAATTTGCCTTTGAACAGTCTTAAAGTTGTCAAAGACCTTATTATAATACAGTACTATTTCTCAAGTCACAGAGATCTTGTGCTAAACTTTGCCAAAAGTTTGATTGATACTATCGCTTAAGCAATTTTTATCCTTTTCTAAACTCTGTATTACTGTGACTTCTTAAGTCAGTTCTTTAGTTAGTAGAGTTGTATTGTAGTTGCAATGCATGTGAGAAAGCAATTGTAGTAAATTTAGATGTCAGCTATTTCTATTTATTTTCTGCACCTTGCAAAATTTGGAGGGTTTTCCACCTTCCTAATCTACAGATGGTCCATGCAGCACTAGCAGTAAGTTGTGTCATGTGTATCAGACAGTCTTTGATGTTTTAGAGTTGTCCTCCCTCTGCCTTAAGCTTTCACCTGTCTCTCTTAACATTTTTACTGAGAAGCTAATCCTTCCTTAATTTGCGTGTAGGCATCAAATGAACCTGCAAAGCCAAACCTCAGGGTTGCCTGGGTAGGCTCATAATCCTTTTTGCATCATGATTAATTGCCTCTGGAGAAGCTGATATAGAGAGGTTACAACAGTCCTACTCTACTGTTTCGCTAGAGAAGATCACATGAAAATCTTTTCTGCAGCTGGGCTGTCAGTATACCAGTTGCTAATGGCTACCAAATTTGGATTTTTTCCGTATGGTCTAAGTTCATCTGACTCAGAAAAAACAACACAGACAGCTAGTGCATCCTGTGCTGTGCACTGAGGAACTGAAGTAATGGTTGATGGACAATGGAAAATTCAAAAGTAGTTCTGTTTATAGTCTTCAAATCAGGACGGGTTGTTCTTTCTTTTAAAATATCTCAATTTAATATTGTGAGATATTTCTACTCAGTTTTTGATTCTACTTGATTTTTCATTCTAGTCAATTTTTGATTCTATATAATTTGTGGAGTTAATAAAAAATGATGTTTTCTTTCTCAAGATTGATCTTTTATTTTATGCCCATCAGTCTTTTCTTTTTTTTCTTTGAGTAAACAATTTTAGTTATTTTTAGTGTTGTTAATAAATCCCTAATGAAGATACTGGTTTTTTTTCCCTTTAGACAAAGGAACAGATAAGCAATGCAATGGCACCAGCGGTTGGAAGGTGCTACATTTCTGTGCAAAAAACTATGAGAATAACCTGACCTACTGTGAACATTGAGTGGGATGAAACATGCCTTAAAAGTGCAATTTACCTTCTGAAGGCTACAAAAGCATCTTGACAACTGTCTCACATGCAGACTTTTTTTACTGAGACACCTTTCTGAATGAGTGTTTCAGAGATGCTTGTAGGCAGTGGCTTCCATGAGCTGGAGCTTTGTGTTGAAGACTGTCCATCTATCTTCTTCACCAAGCAGAGTTTTGAATTTACCTTAACTAATAAGTGATCTTCACCAGAAAGTCCTGACAATGCAAATATATTTCTACCAGGAGCAGGAACACCATCATAGTTTTGTCAAATTTCCCAGTGTACATCTTTGTAAATTTGCCAACTTTATGCTTTTGAACAGATATTATTCTTGCTGCAGAAGTGCAAGCAAAACATGACCTGGCAGAAAACCCTAGAGCTATGGCTGAAGTGAAAAAAAGTGAAAATGGAATACAAAGACTGCAGTATTTTTACAAATCCTGGTCGTATTCATGGAAGATTTCTGAAAGTATTTCTGTAGAGGATGTTATTAGCTCAGGTTAGAGCCAGAAGGAAGCAAAGAGGGAACAATGAAGTCTGCAAGGTAAACAGTGGACTCTAAACAAGCAGAATATCTGTTGTGGTGTTGCTGCACGGAGAGAAACCTGGTGGCTGTTGGAGTCAGTGCTGTTGCACCTGATGGAAGTAGAATGTCACCACTTGGAAATGCTCTGATGCTCTCTGCAATCTGGTACCACCTGTGTCAATAGGTAAAAATAACCATTATATAAATCCTAGATTCCATAAAAATCTTGTTCATTTGTTTGTGAATGGTATCAAAGGCCAATTTCAGGGAGGATGGTAGACACTGAAGTAGAATCTTTTTAAAAATAAAAATATCACCTATTTTTGCCCTGTCCAACTTGAAACAGAACAGATCATTTTTTACATATATATTTTTTGGTTTAGGTGATTATGTGAAGTGGAGGGTGGAATTAGAATACTTTAGCATTTATGAGATTTAAACACAAATGTATCTGAGAGATTAGTAAAATTATTTCTAAAGTTTCTAAGTGGAAAAGTGCCTCTTTGTTTTGTGTATATCAATTACGTTGTGGCTAGAAGTCAATTTAATAGTAATTATAAGTAAAGTAATGGCGTTACTTTGGGTAAATTCAGAATCTTGTGTGAAACTTCCCCTACATTATTGTAGCCTTAATGTATGAAATTACATTTTACTGTGTAATGTGTTCATTATGTATATAATGTAAAGATGTAAATGTAAAGCTTTATTTCAGTGACAAATGCCTTATACAAATTTGTGAAATAGGTTAGTGAATACAGAGAAGACTTAGTTAAAAGAATTTTACTTTTAATGTTATTTTTTTATCAGAATTTTTAACTATCTTTTTCATTTTTGTCATTTAGTTATGAACAAATAGAATATTCTGAATTCTGGAAAAGAAACAGTTATATAACTCACACTTGTGCTTTTTTTTCTTTTTTTAAGAAATTTTCTCATCAGTTTTAAGTCACAGGAATTGGGTCATAAATTGCAATGCAATTATATTTTGCGTGGGTCACCAGAGGCAGTTAATTTTAGAGAAAACTTCTTAAGGTCCATTTAAGGAGCAATCATTATTGATCTGACTAGTCTGATCCTGAAAATAAGCAAATGAATTACTTCTATGTTTTCATTTTTTCATGAAATTCTGCTTCTTGAAAATCATAAAATCATTGGATCAATTTTCTTTCTTTCTTTTTTTTTTTTGTTTGTGAAATACCTGTTTTCCAGAGACTTCAAAGATTTAAATTAAATGCAAGGTTTGTAGCTGTGAAGGTGGTCAGAATGAATCTGGGGATCAGACCTAATACCTCTGGAAGATCTCTGCTCTGGGCTGCTCTGCTCTGTTCCTATCCTTTGCAGAGGTCACAGAATTCCCTTCCTCCACAGATGCAGGTCTTGTCCCTTCGAGATATTGTACCAGTTCAGTTGACTTCTCTTAGGTACAGCTTCAGCTTCAATCATCACTGCTGGCCAGCACTGTGAAGGACAACAAAAAAGACTTTTTAAAATATGTTAATAGCAAAAGAGGATCAGAGAGAGAACATTGTTACTTCATGAGGTCAGTCAGTTCACAAGTCAGGATATAGGCAAGGTAAAGACATCTGGTGCCTTCTTCACCTTTGTCTTTGACGCCCGTGACGAGCCCTGGGACCCCAGAAGACCTGTGCCAGAAGACTGTGGATCTCAGAGAGGACAATAAACTGACAGCCAACCTACAACTTTTTTGAGACTTGCTGCTCTATTTGGATGTGCACAGACCTCTGGAGCCCAAAGGGGTTCAGCCCAGGCTACTGAAAAAGATGGCAGATGGCACCATGCGGCCTGTCTCCATTTTTCTTCAACAGTCTGGTAGTCTGGAGAGGTCCCTGTAGATGGTAAACTAATATGTGTTGTCCCTGTTTTCAAGAAGGGCAAGAAGGAATCCCCTGTTAATTACAGGCCTACCAGTCCCACTTTATTATCTGGTAAAATTATGGAGAAGGTTGCTCCAAAAGTTACTGAAAAGCACTTGAGAGACAACTCAGTCACTGGTCATAGCCAGAATGAGTTCACAAGGGGTAAATCCTCCTTAAATAGCTTGATTTCCTTTTAAGACAAGACCAGCCATCTAGCTGACTGAAATAAGTAAGTAGATGTGGGGTTTTTTTATGCATTTCAGGAGGTTTTGATACTGTCTTTCACAGTAATCTTCTGGACAAAATGTCCAGCAAATAGCTAGTCCATTATACATTGGGTGACTTCAGCCCTGTCAGTCTAACCTTGGCTCCTGGAAAAATTGTGAAGGTCATGCTGGGTATTACTGAAAGAACAATGCAAGCATCAGGCACAGTCAACTCAGGTTCACTAGGTTCTGTTTAACTATTTTGATATCCTTCTACAACAAGGTCACCTGCCTCATGGATGAAGATGGTGGTTATAATTTTTCTGGCTTCTGGTAAGGCTTTTGATGCTGTCTCTCACAGCATCCCTCTGGACAAACTGTCCAACTATGAAATGACCAGGTCTCCAATGAGCTAGATGAAGAACTGATTGAAAGAAAGGGTTGTAATGAATGGGACCCCATGTGGTTGATGACCTGTCACCAGTGGAGTTCCTCAGGACTTAATCCCAGGACTGGTTCTGTTCAATATTTTCATCACTGATCAGGATGCAGGAGCTGAACACCCCAGTTACAATTATAATGATACCAATCTGGAATGTGCTGCTGACTCTCTTGAGGTATGAGAGGCCTAGCTGAGGGATTGAGATAGATCGGATCATTGGCAATCATCAGCGGCATGAAATCTAATAAATCAAAATTCCAGATTCTGCACCTGGGAGGGGACAACCCTGGTTGTGTGTATAAGCTAGGGAATGAGATGATGGAGAACAGCACCACAGGAAGGGACCTGGGGGTCCTGGTCAATGGCAAGTTGAATGTGAGTCAGCCAGGAGGGCCACCTGTGTCCTGGGGTGCATCAGGCACAGCATCACCAGCCGAGCAAGGGAGGGGATTGTCCCGCTCTGCTCTGCACTGGGGCGGCCTCACCTCGAGTGCTGGGGGCAGGTCTGGGTGCCAAAACATAAGAAAGATATGAAGCTCTTACAGAGTGTCCAGAGGAGGGCAATGAAGATGGTGAAGGGCCTTGAAGTGAAGCCATATGAGGAACACTGAGGTCACTTGGTCTGTTCAGCCTGGAGAAGAGGAGACTGAGGGCAGACCTCATTGCAGTTCACAAATTCCTCATGATGGGAAGAGGAGGGGGAGGCACTGATGTCTTCTGTGGTGACCAGTGACAGGATCCAAGGAAATGACATGCAGCTGAGTCAGGAGAAGTTTAGGTTAGATATCAGGAAAAAGTTTTTCACCCAGGGGTGTTTGGCACTGGAACACTTTGGACAATGCTATCAGGCACATGGTGTGATCCTTGGGGTATCCTGTGTAGGGCCAGGAGTTGGATTTGATGACCCTGATGGGTCCCTTTCCACTCAGCATATTCTGTGATTATGTGATTCTGTACATGGGATGGAGTAACTCTGGACACAAGTATGAACTGGGAGAGGAGTTGCTGGAGGTCAGCCCTTCATCAGGGCTTCTGGCAGTTCTGGTCAGCAGCAGGCTCACTGTGAGCCAGCAGTGTGCCTGGGCAGCCAAGAGGGCGAACTGCGTCCTGGGGTGCATCAAACACAGCACAGCCAGATGGTCAAAAGAGGTGATGATCCTGCTGTATTCGGCATTGGTGCCACCTCACCTTGTGAGCTGTGTGCAGTGCTGGGCCCCACCATCTAAGAAGGATGATGTCAATGTACTATAATGCATCCAAATAAAAGTTGTTGAAGGGGCTAGAAGGTATGCCCTGTGTCTCCTGGAACCCAAAAGTGCCAACTATGTCCTGCAGTGCACCACAAGCAGCAAAGCAATTGGACATGAGGAAGTTAAATGAAGATGCTTCAGAGGTAGTTCAGATTAGACGGCAGGAAAGGGTTCTTCACTGAAAAGGTGGTTGGTCATTGGAGAAGAGTTCCCCAGGGAGGTGGTCAGGGCACCAAAGCTGTCAGATTTCAAGGGTCATCTGGATGATTCTCATAGTGTTGTGATTTAGTTTTAGGTAGTCCTGCTGAAGCAGGGTGTTGGACTTGACAGTATTTATGGGTGGGGGCCTTTCAACTTGAGAGATTCTATGACTGTATGGTTATATGCTGATGCTGAAACACCAAAGGGGAGGAATATATTTTCCTTATTTTTATTCAATTCCCTTGTCCCAATTTCCTTTTGAAGAAATGCCAAATGAAGCATTTCTTGGGGATTGTAGGGAAAGCTGAGGAAAATGCTATTGAGACAGCATTTTCCTCTTCTACTTCATGCAAGAAAGATTTGCTCCATTAGGTCTTTGGCCAGCACAAAATCTTATAAATCATCTGTAGCCCAACTGAAGAACAGTGAGATCGGTTTGCCATGGTTGTTTGCCATAATACTGTCTTGGGGTGACTTTATGATGTTGTACCCCATATTGCATGCTCTATGCCCAAGTATGATTCTTGTGCTTTTCTGTGCCTTTAAAACTGGGTGCAAGAGAATGGAAAAAAAAAAGCCAGGTGAACTTCTCAAAGAAGTGTGTGCTCCAAGGACACAGAGATAGCTGCTGTGGTGAGAAGAGCAGAGGAAGCACCGTTTTTGCTTTTCAGCCAGCTTTCGGCTCTGTTTTCTCCAGAGGGAGATGGAGAGTTAAACCTTTTTTTTTCTGTGACTTCAGCTTTTTCCTTCTTCTCTTCTGGATTGTTTCAGCAACATCAGAACACACTGGGAGAACTTTTCACCAAGGCCCTGGAGGTGGGCTCATGCTGACCCAGCTCCGAGGAGGAGGAGAGAGACCACACCCACAGAAGGACTTTAAAATCTTCCCAGGTTTCTCTCCACAGTGAGAGGTTTTATTATTTAGCATTTTCATTCTTTTCCTGTGTGTCTGTTAAATAAATAGGTTTTTTCCTTCACTGTCCTCCGAGGAATTTCTTCCCGAACCTGGTGGGGGCGGGGCTGTAACCTGTCTTCTGATAGAGGACATTTAAATTCGGATGTTCGTCTGAATTTTGTCTCAAACCTGGACAGATACTCAGGACATTTTCTTTTTGAAATATCATAATTCAAAGGTTTTATTTATGTTTTTAAAACCAAATTGGAGGAGTTTGCTGATTGTGGAATGTTGGAACCTGGAGTTCAATTTACTAGTTTACCAAGCAAAAGTAGCGGCAAATTGGACCAAAAAGAAGGCAAGAAAAGGATTTTGGTCAGGAGGTATTATCTCACTGCTCTGACTTGGCATTGGACAATGTGTTCTCAGACATCCCCCTTGCTTAAGGGGGAAGAAAGTTCAGTTTCAAAATGACTTAGTGTGGAGACCATAGGATGCTATGACAGGGGGAAAAACCAGGAGAGAAATACTGTCGTACATTACTAATTATACAAATAAGTGACATTGCATTCAGAGAAAAGTCAAGCTAAGTGAAGCATTGAGATTTGATAAACATTTTTAAATTCACTTTTTTCTTGTTTTTACCAGCCATTGTCAGAGAAAAGCAAGCCTCAGACAGTTGTTTTGCTGTCTGAATTAAAATGAAGGATGTAGCATGGTCGGATTCATTTGAGTGAGAAGCAGCTTTGTCATAAATATGAAATGATGTAATGACAATGAATATTCTAATAAAATAGAACATTGACTATAGGAAAATACAGCATTTACATGTTGTTTTTTGACTGATATTTCCTGCTGCTTCTAGTTGGCAAAATGTCCCGTGAAGGTCCTGCTGTGAATCAAGAAGCTCTAGAAATAGTGGTAGCTGGAAATGGGGATAAGCATCGTTAGTTTAAATACTTATTTCTTTAAACCAGTACACTCTGTAATATTTAATTCTTCTTTTATCCCCAGCTATAGCTCTGGATGGTGTACAGGAATTCAAGGTGGAGATTGTCCTCAATCCTCCATCAGGGCAGGGGATGGATCCAAAACATCTTTGGCAGAAAAATAAGCTGCAGTTTAGCTGGGGAGAATAAGGACAGAGAAAGGTGGGTTGTGTGGCCATGGAGGAAATGGGTAGCTTGTTTTGAGACAAGCAGATTGCATCTAAGGATTGTCCTGAGACAGGGAATTAAGAAAGTGGAGAGAGGGACGTACCGTTGGTTTGTTTCCAGGCACACCAAAAGAAAATCTGTTACAGAGAAACAGTTCTGTGGAGAGGAGGTGAGATTATTTTTTGTTTGTTTGTGGATTTTTGTTTGTTTTGTTTTAGATATTTTTGTTTTGGTTTTGTATGCTTGGTTTTTTTCTGTTTCATTTTGGGTTTTTTTGGGTTTTTCTTTGTTTGTTTGGGTTTTTGGTATTGTTGTTTTGGGATTTTTTTGTTAATGGCAAAAACTGTACTGCTTGATGACTTTTTTTTTCCTTGTTATGAAAACAGACCACATTTTTTAGGACACATGCAGAAGAGGGGCTGGGAAAGCTCACATGTTCCAGGCAGTTGAAAGAGTAGGACTGGATACTTCATTGCCACCCCACACTGTTCTGTTAATAGCTGCCTAAATCCAGGACCCTTCCTCTGCAAATCATCTCTGAGTACAGCAGCTACAATTTTGCATATCAGATAAATGGCTTGTCCTTCTGTATGTTGAATTATAACTACCTAGCTATACCATGTCCTCCTGTGTTTGTCTTTGTAGGCCAAATTCTTCTCTTCAAATATGTTAATTTAGGAAGTTCACATGAAAACCACCAGTGGGTACCATCCTCTCCAGCTTTGACTGGGCTCAGGACTGTCATCAGATTTGCGCTGTGTACTCTCTAGCCCACATTCCCATGTCAGCAATCAGTATGCTGAGCAACAGCAGGCCAAGTTCATCTGCTTCAAGCAGAGCTACTTCAGGGAGGGCTCTGACAGTTTTCAAATCAAGCAATCCATCAGCTTAATTTTCTATTTTTCAAGAACCTTCCCTCACATATTGCATTGCTGAGTGAGGAGTTACAGCTATTTTCTACAAATCATTTGGACTATTTACTTGGGAAGGTAGGGAAAGCTTGACAGCTGTGACAAAATACTTCTGTGGCAAAAATGCATGGAGGCTCTAGGACATAGCTGAAATCATCCTTCCAAATGATCTGTGGTTGTCAGCAACCTTAACCTCTTCTCCTAGTCCTCTTCTTTTTGCAAGAATTTGAGAGGAAGATAGCAAAAAAAAAAAGTCAAAAAGCTGACGGTTGCAGTAGCAAAGCTTCACCCTTCTCCTTCCAAGTCAGTGAGTGCACAATGATCTGCATAACATAATGTTGCACAATGATCTGCATAACATAATGTAACTAAAGTAACCTCCTATCTAGAGGAATTATTTCCGAGAATGGATCTGCACATTTGCTAGAGACAGGTCGTGGTCACTTTGGGGCTTTTTATCTGAGTCAAATAAATTCTCACTAACAATCTGAATGCTTCCCTGGGGTTCTGAAGCAAACTTTTAAAGCTAGCAAAACAACAAACCTCATCACACTTTGAGGGATGTGCCAGGTGTCTGATTGCTATCATTTCACTTGAGGTAACTCATAAAGGACAATTCACAAGAAACTTTTCTTGAGCCGATATTCAGGCAAGTCCCAGTAATCTTGAGAAATATTGGTTGGATAATGATTTCTGTGCCTTGAAATGCACTTTTGGTATAAAATAGTCAAAATTCTAACACTTTGACATAGTAAGAATCTGGTACTTTTAAAAAGGAAAAACTTCATTTCTTGTGGCTTTGATACTTTTTTCTATGAGTGTCTCAGGCAATCTCTAGTTGAGACCATCTTTGAATAAGAAAACTGGGTGAAAAAACTCACAATGTAATATATTTTCTCTAATTATAATTTTCAAAATGTTTCCAATATTCATAAGGTGGCTTGTGTTTGAGAAAACTCTAGTGAAATCCTGTCAAGGTTCTTCAGGAAGCTATACCTCATTAAATCCCCTGGGAATTCCCTTATTTTTCTGTCAGCTGCTACCTTGACCCTCCTTCTTGGTCTGTTGGATGAATGATGGGAACTGCAATCAGGTGTCCTGTCATGGGCTTAACAGCCCATGTCCCTGAACCTGAAGAGTTTAAAAAAATCATGGTTTTCTGGGGTTTGTGAGGTTTGGGGTTTTTTAATATTTGGATGTATTTCATGCAAGGTTTTCTGTAATACTAACATTAGCTAATCCGTTTGGTACGTCTATGAGACCTCAGGATGGGCTTTGCTACTGTCTAATGTTCATTCAGGTATTGATGCAAAGAATTCTGTCACTTATTTATATGCCAAGAGTAGAAATACAAGCTCAGGCTAGTCATGGTGTTATAGGAATTGCAACTGTAAGATCACAGTTAAAGTTGTTCTTACTTGGAGTTACAGACATCTATTTTGTACAGATTTCTCTTAAGAAAGGTGTGTAAAAGGAAGACATTTGAACTGGTATTACACAGAAACAGACAATTAGCCAAGGATAATTTTGCATTTCTCAAGTGTGTTACTGAAATGCTTTTTCATTATTGCAAAGTTTGGAGAGCATACAGATTTTCAGAAGAAAGCATAAAATAATACAGCACTTTTTCTTTCATGCCTTTTATCCCTTCTTTCAAAGCAGACCACTTCTGCAATGGGAAATCAGGCCATGTTTTGGTTGTATTTTTCTGCAAGATAAGCCCATACTTACATATAAGTGTGAAAGATGTTCCTATGTATTTTGCTGGAAGTACTGAGCACATCTGGTATTTGTGTAGTTGATGCCCAAAGTGACAAGAATGCACTTTCACCAGAAAAATATTTTTTAAAAATCCCCCTGTTAACATGTATATGTTGATAGCAATGTTGAGGTGTTCCCTTCTTTGCTGAAGCAATGAGCATTACAAAGGGAGCAGGCTTTGGAAAGATGCAATCAATTTGTTCACAATTCATATGCTTTCTAACTGAGTACAGAAGTGACTGGAATTGCACATCTATGTTGCATAATTTGCTCAGCATCCTATTCATAGCTGCTTGTGTTCTTGCTTCAGAGGAACATTATAACACTGCCTTACTGCTCCAGCCTGGCTCAGAGGAAACAGAAAATATCATTGGGGTTTTTTTCCTGACCTGTCCACAAGATCTACCATGACAGATTAAAAGAGAAGTCACAGACTAAAGTGAATGCCACTGTAGAAGGCAAGACAGGGGATATATAAGTCCATCAGAATTTTTCATTTATTTATTTTTTCCTGCTCTTTTCTCCTACCCATTTACAACTACCCTGCTACTATGCTGATGATATACACAGAGTGACATGTCCCAGGCACTTCAAAAACCCTATCCAACTACTTTAGTGCCCAGATGAAATACAATTATGATTCCACTTTTGCTAGACATCAGAGGTACTTTCAGGGGAGGGCTGATGTGTGACAGCTTGTGAGAAGCACAGGGAAAGGGAAGCCATGGCCCACAACAGAAAGAGCTTTCCAGTGTGTATGGCCAACAGGCAGCTCCTGGATACATTCCCTTTTGCTGGAATAAAAGCCTTCTTCCTAGAGCTCTAGCAAATTTTATGTATTTCATGCCATTCACTACAACAGAAAAAAATCAGTAGGCAGGCTGCCACTGAGATGTTTTAAGTGTTACGTGTTTACTAATCTGAACCTTTTCTCTACCTTTTTGATTCTGAGTTTAAGAGAGTCTGTCTGATGTGCTGCAATAATACCACTGGTAGAATTAAAAGGGATCCCTTTGAAAGTAAGTTGCACACAAAACCAGCAGGATCATGGAGGCAAGCACTTAGGGGCCTTATTGCTGAGCTGGTCCATACAGGAGAACATTGCATTTTTGATGCTGGTCATCAAAGGTGCAATTTAAGTGTGAAGGAGCATTTTCTATATATCCCTGTGTGTGTGTATTGTGAATGGGAGAGTGGCTTTTACATAGCTAAAATTTTTACCCAGATTTACATCATTGCTATCTAAAAAGCAAATTTTTCACCATTCCTGAGGACTCAGGTTTTTTATTGAAATATATTGTTAAAAGTTCAGGTACTTCTCTTTGTACCTTTCTTTGTATCAGCCTTTGTCTCTTCAGGGCCCTTTCTGGTAAGTGTAATTCAAGTACAGCATTTCATGCACTTTTTAGATGACTGGAAAGGGACAGCTGCACAGTAATCCTGAAAGAGGCCCAGGCTGGGGATTGCTTTGGGGTCCAATTGATATAATTTAATGTCTCCAGAAGACTAGCAATAATCTGAGTGTGCAAAGAAATGTTAGGAATGATAGTTCCTTTTGTCTTACACATTGAAGACAGTATTGTTGGAGCAAAGGTCCCCATTCTGCCTTTGCAGCACCACTCAAAAACTTCAGAATTTCCTCTGGGGAGAGACAGAGAGAAACAGTATCGTAAGTCTTAGGAAAAATTAAGAAAAAAGATGAACGGAGGGAAAAAAGATGCTAAAGTGCAAGGTTCTTCCATGCTTTTGCTTGGTTTGCTGCAGAGAACAGATAGATGTGTGGAAGGTAACCGGCAAAAAACACCCTGCTGAAATGCATGTCTGTTTTCTTTAAAGTCTGGAAGCAATAGATTTACAGCATACAAATTTTTTCTTGTTTGTCTGAAGCTAAATAGAATTGTAGTCCATCGTTATTGGCTATGAGCACTTTTATCCACAATGTACTGTAATAACTGTGCTCTGGTGGGATATGAACATGTTGGAGTGAGTTAGTAGTAACAAATTCCCTCAAAATAATACTGTTGGCGGCGATTGAGAGACGGACCCTGCTGTGTGCAAGCAAAGCCAGTTTATTACACTAATCACTAGTATTTGTAGTTTGCTAACTTCTGCACAAAATTTTCCACTCAGCCCCCTTGCCCCTGTTCCCTTAGCAGCATAATCTTTTTTACTATTGAGTCCTTGCTAATGTCCACTTGTGCCAGAGCGGTGTCCTTGCTAACATGTTCTTGCGCCAGAGCGGTCAGGCGTGGTGTTCTCTTCGTTCCGTCTTCACTTCTTGTTCTTGCCTTGAGTTTATCTCTCCCATGCCTTCCGCTGCACCAGGACCAGGAGGTCAGTGCTGCTACCCAGCTCTGTTGCTCTCTCAGCCTCTCTAGCTGCCTGATCTCTCACATCATGTATAAGCCTGAGTTTGTGAATTAGCTTTCATGGCAAACTGGAAAATTTTCACTCCTAGAAAACTACATCATTCATGTGTTTTTCTCCCTCATAGTTTAATAACGTTCACTCTTCGGACATGAATTTCACTGTTAATATAAGGAAGGCACTTGTCTGAAAATCCAGGTGTTAGCCATTGGCCTATAAGTACAAACAAAGGATCTATCTATCTATCTATCTAGACACATAGATATTTAGATAGATATAGATACATATTTAAGCTTAGCAGCTTTTCTGTGCTGTGTCTCTGAACTAGGAGCAGACCATTTCTCACACAAGTTAGTCTTTTGAAAAACATCTCCTTGTCATTCTGGAAATCATTCCTGCAATCTTAATGAGTCTATTTCTTGTTTTCTTCTAGAAAGAATGCAATGGCTAGAGTCTGACATCTGGTCAAACTTTTTACTTGACTTGATCTCTGTAGGATTAACATTTGGCATTTGGGAGGAGAAAATCTTTCTGGCATAGATCTAATTCTCTTCTAGAAGGTGCCACCCAGCAGGAGGATGCTGACTTTGGGAGACTGATGTTACTTTTTCAGATATCAGCCGTACAGAGGGTTTTTTTGGTTTTTTTTCACAAAGTAAATCAAAACCATAGTAGAAATTTAATTTTAAGTCAGGTGGCAGAGCACAGCATACCTGCGATTCCAACATACGTCTTTTAGTCAATTACTTCTTTTCCTAGATGCTTCCCCCCTCTCCCTCAGCCCCCCAATAAATAGGAATTGTCAATTATATTTTCATGTATGTGCTGTACAAGCTCTCTGTTGCTGAATTAAATACTTGTTTAAAGCTGTCCCACTTGACTAATTTCAAGGGGTTCTTTAGTGCTACCCATGCTAATTTTAATATTTAATATCTCTGTATCTTGACATCTGTATTGGTTTGGCATGGCCTGGTTTTAGGTAACAAGGGGGTCTCAAAGATGTGAGGAAGCTGCTGGTAGCTTCCCACCATGTCTGGCAGAGCCAATCCCTGATGGCTCTGAAGATGGACATGCTGCTGGCCAGAACTGGGCCAGTGAGAGAGGCTGGTACGCCTCTGTGGTGACATATTTAAGAAGAAAATCAAAACAAAGTCGCAAGATTTTGGATTCTACTCAGAGAAGAGGAGGAGGTGAGAACATGTGAGGGAAAACAACATGGGGACACCAAGGTCAGTGGAGAAGGAGGGGGAGGAGGTGCTCCAGGCACGGAGCCGAGGTTCCTCTGCAGGCCGTGGTGCAGACCATGGTGAAGCAGCTG